>WNWK01009208.1:0-78412 GCA_009830355.1 Cherax destructor
ACTGGCATGATCAACTGTACTATACTGGCATGATCAACGTGTACCATACTGGCATGATCAACGTGTATTATACTGGCATGATCAACGTGTACTATACTGGCATGATCAACGTGTACCATACTGGCATGATCAACGTGTACCATACTGGCATGATCAAAGTGTACCATACTGGCATGATCAACGTGTACTATACTGGCATGATCAATGTGTACCATACTGGCATGATCAACGTGTACTATACTGGCATGATCAACGTGTACCATACTGGCATGATCAACGTGTACCATACTGGCATGATCAAAGTATACCATACTGGCATGATCAACGTGTACCATACTGGCATGATCAATGTGTACCATACTGGCATGATCAACGTGTACTATACTGGCATGATCAACGTGTACCATACTGGCATGATCAACGTGTACCATACTGGCATGATCAACGTGTACTATACTGGCATGATCAACGTTACCATACTGGCATGATCAACGTGTACTATACTGGCATGATCAACGTGTACCATACTGGCATGATCAACGTGTACCATACTGGCATGATCAACGTGTACCATACTGGCATGATCAACGTGTACCATACTGGCATGATCAACGTGTACTATACTGGCATGATCAACGTGTACCATACTGGCATGATCAACGTGTACCATACTGGCATGATCAACGTGTACCATACTGCCATGATCAACGTGTACCTGGACCAAGTCTTTCTTATATTCTACAGTCAAGAGTTGGGCTACAGAATTCCATCATGGCAGGAAATCATTCGAAGACGACCTCAGGTCTGACAGGTCGTCGACATGGAAAACATTGAGGTCGTAGAGGGAATTGTGATAAAGGTAGGAAGAGTGACGGAGCGTCACTCAGGGCACTAGTTACGACTCGGCTGTCCACTCTGCATCAACATTTGACTCTGAACAAAGTCTGGGCTGGTTGAGTGCAGAAAATACTCTCGGGTTGAAGGAAAACCGGATGTAACGTTCTGAGGAAAATCTTTTGTTGATGAATTTGGACTCGGGAAAATATTAAACAGCTGTTTGTAAGTGGGAATAAAACAGACTCATCACTGTGACTGAGTCCAAACAAGAGAAATAAATTCAAGCAGGAACCCAGTACCGATGTTGAGAAGGTAATCCAGATCCTACATACCTCACAATTTCCTCATTACATTAGAACATAAGAAAGGAGGAGCACTACAGCAGGCCTACTGGCTCATACTAGTCAGATCCTTCTCAAACAAAAACCCACTAACAAACCCATTTCCAGTGCTCTGATTTTCTTAGGCGTTTGAGCGAGCCAGCCAGTGAGAAAATGGTGAGAAGCCGTCGACCATCCTCCAGATATTAATAATACTTTAGCAGCGTGATGTTATAGTCATAGATGAACGCGTCCAAGTCTGGAAAATAGTTCATGTGAGCAAAATGTTGTTCAGATGCTTTAAATGGTGTGTTTATTGTACCACCAGTTGGTCTAATTTGTGCTGTGCCATGTATACTTTGTAATGTACTAACCTTTGACAAAATATAAAGACGTACGTACGTGTACGTGTACGTGTGTGTGTGTGTGTGTGTGTGTGTGTGTGTGTGTGTGTTTTTGTGTGTGTGTGAACTTGGTAATGAGAGAGAGAGAGAGAGAGAGAGAGAGAGAGAGAGAGAGAGACAGACAGACAGACAGAGAGAGAGAGAGAGAGAGAGAGAGAGAGAGAGAGAGAGAGAGAAAAGAGAGAGAGAGACAGAGAGAGAGAGAGGGATAATATACATCAGGGTAAGCAGGATACCTTTATAATTACTTCAGTAGGTGCGGCGCAGTTCCTGCCTCCCTCACCTGCCCTGGATACCTAGTGTGCATGGCAGTGTGACGCAGTGTGACGACACACTCTCATCAGTGTGACCTCGGGCCACCAGAATTATGACCTCTTTCCCCTTCTCTCTTTCCTGGAAGAGGAAGCCAACTTGACGCGAATCGATTCTAAGTCCAACCAGCCTTATACCACCAGTCACCTCATGCCAGGCCCACCCCACCTTATACCAACAGTCACCTCATGCCAGGCCCACCCCACCATATACCACCAGTCACCTCATGCCAGGCCCACCCCACCTTATACCAAGTCACCTCATGCCAGGCCCACCCCACCTTATACCAACAGTCACCTCATGCCAGGCCCACCCCACAGGATGGTTGTGGGAGTGCTCTGCGAGAGTACAGGATGGGTGTGGGACTGCTATGGGATAGAACAGGATGGGTGTGGGAGTGCTCTGGGAGAGAACAGGATGGGTGTGGGAGTGCTCTGTTAGAATACAGGATGGGTGTGGGAATGCTCTGGGAGAGTAGAGGATGGGTGTGAGAATCCTCTGGGAGAGTAGAGGATGGGTGTGCGACTGCTCTGGGAGAGTACAGGATGGGTGTGGGACTGCTCTGGGAGAGTACAGGATGGGTGTGGGAGTGCTCTAGGAGAGTACAGGATAGGTGTTGCACAGCTATGGGAGAGTACAGGATGGGTGTGGGATTGTTATGGGAGAGAACAGGATGGATGTGGGAGTTCAATAGGAGAGTACAGGATAGGTGTGGGACTGCTCTGGGAGAGTACAGGATGTGTGAGGGGCTGCTGTGGGAGAGTACAGGATGGGTGTGGGATTGCTATGTGAGAATACAGGATAGTTGTGGGACTGCTATGAGGAAGTATAGGATGAGTGTGGGACTGCTCTGGGAGATTACAGGACAGGTGTGGGAGTGCTCTGGGAGAGTACAGGATAGGTGTGGGACTGCTCTGGGAGAGTACAGGATAGGTGTGGGACCGCTCTGAGAGAGTGCAGGATGGGTGTGGGACTGCTCTGGGATAGTACAGGATGGGTGAGGGGCTGCCGTGGGAGAGTGCAGGATGGGTGTGGGACTGCTCTGGGAGAGTTCAGGATGGGTGTGGGACTGCTATGAGGGAGTACAGGATGAGTGTGGGACTGCTCTGGGAGAGTACATGATGGGTGTGGGAATGCTATGGGAGAGTACAGGTGGGTGTGGGACTGCTATGAAGAGAACAGGATAGGTGTGGGACTGCTCTGGGAGAGTAAAGGATGGGTGTGGAACTGCTAAAAGAGAGTACAGGAGGGTGTGGGAGTGCTCTGGGAGAGTACAGGATGGGTGTGAGAATGGTCTGGGAGAGTACAGGATGGGTGTGCGACTGCTCTGGAAGAGTACAGGATGGGTGTGGGACTGCTAAAAGAGAGTACAGAAGGGTGTGGGAGTGCTCTGAGAGAAAACAGGATGGGTGTGGGACTGCTTTGGGAGAGTACAAGATGGGTGTGGGAGTGCTCTAGGAGAGTACAGGATGGGTGTGTGACTACTATGGGAAAGTACAGGATCTGTGTGGGACTGCTATGGGAGAGCAGAGGATGGGTGTGGGACTGCTATTGGAGAGTACAGGATGGGTGTGGGACTGCTATGGGAGAGTAAAGGATTGGTGTGGGACTGCTGTGGGAAAGTACAGTATGGTTGTGTGAGTGCTCTGGGAGAGTATAGAACGGGTGTGGGACTGCTCTGGGAGAGTACAGGATGTGTGCGGGACTTCTATGGGAGAGTAGAGGATGGGAGTGGGAGTGCTCTGGGAGAGTACAGGATGGGTGTGGTTGTGTCTAGAAGAGTACAGAATGGGTGTAGGACTGCTCTGCGAGAGTACAGGATGGGTGTGGGACTGCTCTGGAAGTGTTCAGGGTTGGTGTGGGACTGGTTTGAGAGAGTACGAGATATGTGTGGGACTGCTCTTGGAGAGTACAGGATGGGTGTGGGACTGCTCTGGGAGAGTACAGAATGGGTGTGGGACTGCTATGGGAGAGTACAGGATGGGTGTGGTTGTGTCTAGAAGAGTACAGAATGGGTGTAGGACTGCTCTGCGAGAGTACAGGATGGGTGTGGGACTGCTCTGGAAGTGTTCAGGGTTGGTGTGGGACTGGTCTGAGAGAGTGCAAGATGGGTGTGGGACTGCTCTGGGAGAGTAGAGGATGGTGTGGGACTGCTATGGGAGAGTACAGGATAAATGTTGGCCTGGTATTCTAGAGTACAGGATTGGTAAGGTACTGCTCTGGGAGAGTACAGGATGGGTGTGGGAGTGCTCTGGGAAAGTACAGGATGGGTGTGGGAGTGCTCTGGGAGAATACAGGATGGTTGTGGGAGTGCTTTGTTTGGAGAGTACAAGATGGATGTGGGAGTGCTCTGGGAGAGTACAGGATGGGTATGTAGCTGCTCTGGGAGAATGCAGGATGGTTGTGGGAGTTCTTTGAGAGAGTACACGATGGGTGTGGGACTGATCTAGGAGAGTACATGTCACTAGTAGTTCGGAAAAGTATTTTAAAAAGAATTTGTCGTGTGTGGGTCGGATTGTAGATTTGGTAATAAGCACAAATGTAGATTGGCTTAGTAACTTATATAAGTGGAAGTATATGGGTTGCACCCAGGGCCTGGTTGCCTGGCTTGTTTACTCTCTACTCTCTTGTCTTGAACTGACCCAAGTGAGCGAGGACACTCATGGCATTCACCTCTGACATTGCTACGTCAGCAGAAACTAGTAACAGACTCACTCACAGTTGGTAAGGTACAAAATACTACTACTGAACTACTAGTGACAGTCACCCCATGCCAGGTCCACCCAACCTTATACCAACAGTCACCCCATTCCACCTCCATCAACCTTCTTATTAAAAGTCACCCCATTTCACCTCCACCACCTCCCATCGCCTCCCAAACAAACAACAAAATCCTGGCAAGACCTAAATTTCCGTCACTTATCTAGGTAATACATTCTGAGTACTGAGTACGACCAGCGGTGCTTCGATACTGAGTGCGACCAGTAGCCTCGATACTGAGTACGACCCCATTACGACCCCAATGGAAATAAGTCATTCTGTCTGACTTGTTTGGGTTATCCTAGGTTCTCTACATATATGTTGATATATATGATAATCTATATAACTGTATTTGTGTATACCTGAATAAACTTACGACCAGCAGCGTCGATACATCACACGGGCAACATATCAGTAAGATTAAACCACATTTAATGTGATATATGTAATGTTTAAACAAGGGTATATTCGGCAGCGGTTCCACCTTGCTTGTGACCCGTGAAGTGAACCAGAGGACCACTGAAGGGGTCATCATTTGACTAATAACACCTGACGTTCTCATTTTCAAGTAACAACAGCTCTGGTTGGCAGAAATAAATGTCAAGAAATGTGTGTCGTAATGCATGGATTTGTTTTGGTGGGTAAGAGGATCAATATATATGTTTAATAAACTATAGATGGACAACATGTGACAGGCCGGACTGCTGTCAGAAAACTGGAAAAACGGCCAATCTGCTCGCTAAATATAAGAAAGGGGACAGACTGGAGGCACTGAACTATAGAATAATTAGAACTATAGGTAATCTATGGAATAAGTTAAGGATATTCGGTACTGGAATATCTTGTGAGATTTATTGCAAAAAAAACAGCACTGAGGAAGAGCCGAGAAATCCTGTCTTACGAACTTGCAGTTGCTTTACAATTGCAATAAAGTTAAAGCAAGAAAGGTAAGAATGAGTGGAGGCATTTTACTGAAAACAAACTGCAATGGAGAACAGATAGACTCAGGAGAGACCTGGAGGGACTCAAACTATCAACTACTGAAGAGCAATTCAAACACATGAAAGGTTAAGTGATTGTGAGGAAAGAAACTACTGGAGACAGAGTACAGTCTTGGAGTTAGAAGCTGCAAATGCCCGTGAAAGGAAAAGATCTGAGACTTAGTACCACCTACGACATACCACCAGCCACACACATCAAATGTGATCTGACGCCCACCTCGCCTCTCACATCAGACTCTGATTATATATATATATATATATATATATATATATATATGCACCCACCCTTTCCTTCTAGGTTTATATGCGTGTGACTATATATAGCTCTGCGTGGGCGAAACATCGTCAATAAAGCTTTCAACTGATTGCAATTGTCTTTATTTCTCTTAGCTTTGACAGTGCACCAACTTACAGAATATATCTCTGAACACAAGAGACTAGAGCGTTCTTAGTGTCAGCAAGACGGACACTTCCCTTGAGTTCTTTAAGTCTTACCAGAAAGAAAGCAGCCAGTTTCACCAGTGTACTAGAGCGGTCGGTAGAAGCAGCAGCACGAGTACACACAAGAGGAAGCAGCAGCACGAGTACACACAAGAGGAAGCAGCAGCAAGAGTACACACAAGAGGAAGCAGCAGCACGAGTACACACAAGAGGAAGCAGCAACACGAGTACACACAAGAGGAAGCAGCAGCAGAGTACACACAAGAGGAAGCAGCAGCACGAGTACACACAAGAGGAAGCAGCAACACGAGTACACAAAAAGGAAGCAGCAGCACGAGTACACACAAGAGGAAGCAGCAGCACGAGTACACACAAGAGGAAGCAGCAGCACGAGTACACACAAGAGGAAGCAGCAGCAAGAGTACACACAAGAGGAAGCAGCAGCACGAGTACACACAAGAGGAAGCAGCAACACGAGTACACACAAGAGGAAGCAGCAGCAAGAGTACACACAAGAGGAAGCAGCAGCACGAGTACACACAAGAGGAAGCAGCAACACGAGTACACACAAGAGGAAGCAGCAGCACGAGTACACACAAGAGGAAGCAGCAGCACGAGTACACACAAGAGGAAGCAGCAGCAAGAGTACACACAAGAGGAAGCAGCAACAAGAGTACACACAAGAGGAAGCAGCAGCAAGAGTACACACAAGAGGAAGCAGCAGCACGAGTACACACAAGAGGAAGCAGCAGCAAGAGTACACACAAGAGGAAGCAGCAACAAGAGTACACACAAGAGGAAGCAGCAGCAAGAGTACACACAAGAGGAAGCAGCAGCAAGAGTACACACAAGAGGAAACCAGCACGAGTACACACAGAGGAAGCAGCAGCAAGAGTACACACAAGAGGAAGCAGCAGCAAGAGTACACACAAGAGGAAGCAGCAGCAAGAGTACACACAAGAGGAAGCAGCAGCACGAGTACACACAAGAGGAAGCAGCAACACGAGTACACACAAGAGGAAGCAGCAGCACGAGTACACACAAGATGAAGAGCAACAAGAGTACACACAAGAGGAAGCAGCAGCACGAGTACACACAAGATGAAGAGCAACAAGAGTACACACAAGATGAAGCAGCAGCAAGAGTACACACAAGAGGAAGCAGCAACACGAGTACACACAAGAGGAAGCAGCAACACGAGTACACACAAGATGAAGAGCAACAAGAGTACACACAAGATGAAGAGCAACAAGAGTACACACAAGATGAAGAGCAACAAGAGTACACACAAGAGGAAGCAGCAACACGAGTACACACAAGATGAAGAGCAACAAGAGTACACACAAGAGGAAGCAGCAACAAGAGTACACACAAGATGAAGCAGCAGCAAGAGTACACACAAGATGAAGCAGCAGCAAGAGTACACACAAGAGGAAGCAGCAACAAGAGTACACACAAGATGAAGAGCAACAAGAGTACACACAAGAGGAAGCAGCAACAAGAGTACACACAAGATGAAGAGCAACAAGAGTACACACAAGAGGAAGCAGCAACAAGAGTACACACAAGATGAAGAGCAACAAGAGTACACACAAGAGGAAGCAGCAACAAGAGTACACACAAGAGGCATAGAAAAAACAAGTTAGAATCCACTCAAAGAACGAATAAAATCAACGAAGACTTCAATATGAAAAGGCAAATAAAGCGCCGCCCCCTGACTGACCTTCACTCTGAGAAAGGCGAGCTATGACTCGATGTCTTACAGGTGGGCTGTGGCCTCACTCCTTCCATGATGTCTTACAGGTGGACTGTGGCCTCACTCCTTCCATGATGTCTTACAGGTGGACTGTGGCCTCACTCCTTCCATGATGTCTTACAGGTGGACTGTGGCCTCACTCCTTCCATGATGTCTTACAGGTGGACTGTGGCCTCACTCCTTCCATGATGTCTTACAGGTGGACTGTGGCCTCACTCCTTCCATGATGTCTTACAGGTGGGCTGTGGCCTCACTCCTTCCATGATGTCTTACAGGTGGGCTGTGGCCTCACTCCTTCCATGATGTCTTACAGGTGGGCTGTGGCCTCACTCCTTCCATGATGTCTTACAGGTGGGCTGTGGCCTCACTCCTTCCATGATGTCTTACAGGTGGGCTGTGGCCTCACTCCTTCCATGATGTCTTATGGGTGGGCTGTGGCCTCACTCCTTCCATGATGTCTTACAGGTGGGCTGTGGCCTCACTCGTACCATGATGTCTTACAGGTGGGCTGTGGCCTCACTCCTTCCATGATGTCTTACAGGTGGGTTGTGGCCTCACTCCTTCCATGATGTCTTACAGGTGAGCTGTGGCCTCACTCCTTCCATGATGTCTTACAGGTGGGCTGTGGCCTCACTCCTTCCATGATGTCTTACAGGTGGGCTGTGGCCTCACTCCTTCCATGGTGTCTTACAGGTGGGCTGTGGCCTCACTCCTTCCATGATGTCTTACAGGTGGGCTGTGGCCTCACTCCTTCCATGATATCTTACAGGTGGGCTGTGGCCTCACTCGTTCCATGATGTCTAACAGGTGGGCTGTGGCTTCACTCGTTCCATGATGTCTAACAGGTGGGCTGTGGCCTCACTCGTTCCATGAAGTCTTGAGAGTGGCTGAGGTGAGCTACAGACCCCCCATCTCCCCCCCCCTCCCCCCCCAAAAAAAACGAGTTTTTGCAAGCATCTAGGAGGCAGGAGGATGAGAGGGAAAGTAAGAGAGAGGGAGAGAGAACGAGAGACAGAGAGAGAGAGAGAGAGAGAGAACATCTAGTCGAAATGATGGAACATACAGGAATACCAGGATGACGATTTTCAGGTAGATCATTGAATTTTTTTTTTTTTTTTTTTTATTTAAAAAACATAAATCATACATAACACATACATATTTAAAGCGCATTTTACCATACGGGTTAACAATAAATTCTGATGACAATAACATACGTAATATATACAACTACATGAAAGAACTGAATCCGACTCTCTGTCGGTTAGATAATATTTCACAATGTAAGGTCCCAAAAGACCATACACTCAATACAAAAGGTAAACTCTTAACTGAAACCATGAACCTACAACCCCGAAACATTGGTCCTCCCGAACCATCTCTTAATATAACGTCAATGGTATCATGGGACTCCGTCCAATATAAACAAATTTTTTTTATAAAGTTTATTGAAAACAGGTAAGTACAAACCTGCAAGGAAATACACCATGAAATATTATTGTACAGAAAAGGAGACAAAGTATTACACAGTACACTGTATACTAATTAAAGTTGGCAACCCCCAATAACCTTTACAACCATTGATTTATAAAATACACACAACAATCAAACACTACAACCAAATAAATAACCTATTTAACCTTGACCTTGACATGAACCCCCCCCTCCCCTTCTCTTCTGAAGTACTCCATCTTCCCCCAACATCTTCCCAACATCTTCCCAACATCTTCCAACATCTTCCCAACATCTTCCAACATCTTCCCAACATCTTCCCCAACATCTTCAACTCATACAACCGTACATATTAAAGCAAGCTCTTAATTTCTCATAGCAACTTATGTATACACTCTGAAGGAGTTACTGCCTTTACAGTCATTATACTCCTAACAGGAATCATAATGAACAATAATTCCCTGCGAATAAACCTACCCAAGCAACACAATAAAATTTTACAATCAATAATTAAATACCACATACCACAAGGCTAAAAGCCAGACTCCAATATGAATACCCCCCCACCTCTTCTTAGTATTGATCGTACATCTAAATTAAAAACCCACAAAACAAATTTTTGAGCTCTAGCTACACAGTTACAAGTGCCACATTGTAATCATAAGTGTTAAGTCAACCTTTATACAATTTTGCGTATACATATACCTACAAATTAAGCTCCATAACCACAATATTACAAACACAACTTAATCACTTTTCACCCGAGACATATTTACGCTCTTGGTGATAAACACTAGGCCTAGGCTAAATTTAAAACCCCATGATTCATTCCATTATGACTGCACAACATTAAGCAGTATACCCTCAACCTAGGCCAGTCATATACTTGTATTACTTAATAAGGTACCTCCACCACACCTCACCAGCTGTAGGTAATTGTACCTTTGTATTTACAACATATAATAAAGCATTACATTTATTACTACAAAATTTGACATGACTGATAAAATAGTACAACAACAACATCGTCTTAGCTTCATCACCAAATACTGCTCTCCAAAGAACATATGATCAAAATTCAATACATAGTAATATCACAACACCTAACACCAACTTTATCTATCTCATTTGTAATTATCATAATTAATTGTGAATTATACTGACATAAGATTAAGCCACCGACAAAAGCCTATAGCACTTGTCAAACATAAGAGCAAACAGCCGAATGATTACCTTTGCTTATCCACGGTATCATTGCTCACAGAAGAAAGCCACCTACACTCTTCCCCTTACTTTATCACCTTCCCTCCCCCCGTACTTCCATGCAACAAAGCATCATACTTGCAGACATTACACATACATTCCATGTCTCCGTCATAGGTAGATTCTGAAAGTAATCCGTCTCCCTTAATACTCGCCTTCCCCACTGACATATTCATTCACTCACCAGCAAATCATACCAGAAACACCCTGCTCACACTCCACTGCTACCTACACAAAACCTCACACGTATCCTTACACTACTCTCCCCCCCCCATCCCGTATCTAGCCCTTTCGTTCCAACCTTACCTGTAACTCAACAACTTCTCCACCGTCATAGTACGATATGACTCCGGAAAATCCTTCACCCACGCCCTACCATACAACTCTCTATTCCTACAACCCGTGCGGTAAAACCGCGCCGCCAGAGCCTTGATCCTAACATCACCCTGTAGCTCCCTCATACTCCTTGAAATATGTATTCTGCCCCCAAATACATGATTGCTCTCCGTACATCGCTACCAACACCCCCAAAATCTAAACTTAAAACCCTCAACGTTGATACACCAACACCTCCCACCCACCTAATCACCCTACTGAACCATAACCTCACTTGACCTAGCAAGGTAAGCTGTATCAAAACCCCCACACCACACACACATCCCTCCCTCACCAACCCCATTGTAAATAAAACAGCCTTAGACGCCAAAACCCCATGTAGGAAACGATATACCGTTGCCCGTTCCCGAGAAGGCAGCTTCAACCTAACCAAACCTATCCATACACTCTTCCAATCGTACATAGGGAATACCGTCTCGCCTAACACTGTCTCCATTCCCACCCCCCCCGCACCCCCCACCCTAACTAGACGCCCTACCTTTACCCAGGCAGGATCCCTAACTGCCAATAGATTCCGTAACATATCTTCACACCTCAGCAAGGCTTTCCCACTCCACCATCTGCGTACCTCTCTCATTACTTGACCCACCCGCCTACCCCGTACCCCTGCCTCTCCCAAGAACCTATGCTTCACATATATCCCTTGCAACATACTCCAAAGGTATTAGACCCATTCCCCCTTCACGCACAGGTTTCATCACAACCTCCTTGTTCAACCAGTGCCTACCATAGCCCCATATATATCTAATTGCCCTCGTTTGTAACAAGATCACATCCCTCTCAACCAGGGGATATACAGCTGCTATATGCCACAATTTGCTGTAAATTAAAACGTTAACGACAATTACCCTCTGCAACATCGTGACATCCCCTGGTTTCCATCCACTCATTCTCTCCAATGCCGCCCTAACTACAGCCTCAGTGTTGATTTCTCTCACACGTTGTGTGTTAATACAATACACCCCTCCATAGACTTTCAACCTATCCATGACCGACCATCCATACCTATACCCCAATGCCCCGCCTACCCACGATCCTACCCCCAACAACTTTGACTTTGCTCTATTTACCCCTAAACCAGTTGCCCTACCAAACATTCTAATGATCTTACCTACATTACTCAGCCCAGTCTCCATACCCACTAGAATAGTCGTATCATCAACGTAACCTACGATGCCCGTTTCACTACCATAGTCCCTCACTCCCTCCCTGATGCCCTCCTGTATTAACCTATAAAACGGGTCCTGCACACACGCAAAAAGGATTTGTGATAAAGGACAACCCTGTCGCAAACCCCTTCCCATTCTCACCTCTTCCCCTACCCCATTAACCTGCACTCGCACACTCGCTTCCCTATACAAAGTTGCTACCCAACTAATTATTCCTTCACTAAACCCTTGCCTATCCATTACACGCAACAACATACCTCTTTCAACACTGTCATATGCCTTTTCCGAATCCACTCCTAATACTCCTCCTCCCCGCCTATTCTCAATGAAGTCCCTAATCCTACAATGTCTCATTCGCATACTCCTGCCCGGTATACCTTCCTGTCCCTCTGCTATGACATTACCCAGTACCTTTTTAATTCTATTTGCCAAAATGCATGCAAAGATCTTATAATCTGCATTTAAAAGGGATATTGCTCGAAATCAGTTATAGATGATGCTTCTCCTCGCTTCGGCACCAGTACCACTACTCCTATGTGCTGATCCCCCCCATGATGCATACCTCATTCATTTTATTAAACAGTTCAATCAAACAGTCTCTTAATGCATTCCAATTGCAAATGTAAAAATCACTTGGTATACCATCTATACCAGGCGCCTTACCAACCTTCATCCCTTGAATCGCTGCCCACACCTCATTTATCACCTCATCCATTCCTTCTCTGTCATCCTCACTTATCCTAGGAATTATGCTCTCCAAGACAGTCTGCCTCACCCACTCAGTCCCCTCTCTCTCCTCTAAGTACTGTCCAAACCACTTATCAGCATAAACACTCATACTCTCCATTGAGCGGAGGACTTGCCCCTTTTCATAACCTCCAATCTCATCATTTACTCTCAACGACAAGATAGTCATGTCCTTCCTTCGCCGCTGGAATTTACAGAGAACCGTAATCGACGGCCGGTTACTCCATAACACATCCTCTATCCCGCCTCTTATCCTGATTGCATCAAACCTTTCATTTTGCACTTCTTTCAAATGTTCCCTCACGCCCACCACCTCATCCAGATGCCTACTCGCTCCCCTTTCGTTGTAATATTTCAACTGGCCCTCCAAGTAAAGTTGCAATCCAAACCTATACTGTGTCTCCCTTCTTGCCTCCCTCCCATAATATTCCCGGATTCCCATTTCGCCTGACCATACCACCATTCAGTGATGTCCTCAACCCTCTTCCCATCCTTTACATCCCACCATTCAGCAAAAACGTTCACTACTATCATTACCTTGCAACAACCTCACATTCATCTTCCAATAGCTAGAAAAAGTTTTCACAACACCCTGCCATTCTAACTCAACAAGCACTCCCCTATGATCAGAAAAACCTACATCCACACTTTGTACTTTCACCACATTTATAACCTTGGATATGTATATCCTGTCCAAATGGGCCTCATAACCTCTCCTCACAAAAGTGTGCTCAACCTGGTAACCATCACCCTGCACCACATCCACCACTCCCACTACTCTTAATACATCCCGCAAAACCCCCAGTTCACATCCCACACCCCTTGGCTCAACATCCTTTCTCCTTATCATGCAATTCCAATCGCCGCCAATGACAGTTATTAATGGTAAACCTCGCAGATGAAATACTAGCTCCTCATGAACAAATTCCTCTTTCGTTTACCTACAATTTACTGCTGGCAGATAAACACCTATAAAGCAAACCTTGTTCTCACCCCAAAACCCTTCTACTCTCACCACCCTACCCCCACCCCCCTCCTCCCAGGTCAATAGATGGAAAGGGCTGGATTCTCGAACGCCTACAGCCACCCCACCCTTGAATCTTTCCGAGCTCCCTGCATACATCTGAAACCCATTCAATCACAATTCACACCCCGAACGGAAATTATGCTCTTGTATAAAGCATAAATCAATGTTTAAATGCCTAAAAGTAACCTCTACCCATCTTCGCTTGACCTCAGACTTGAGGCCGTTAGCATTCATAGTAAGACACCTGAAGGGTGCATAGGTGGCTTTCCTCTGTGCCTCTGCAGTTTCTCTACACTTGCCTTTACAACACCTACTTTTCCAACTCTATCCCCATTTCTATCACCTACCATGTCAGCATACCTTTTACTCTCCTGTCCCAATTCCCGTCTCTTTACCCCTCCCTTGGCACCTTTTGCCACCTCAACCCAAGTCTTCTTAGACCTCTGAGCAGGCGTTATGACATCTTCCCCTTCTGATCCACTCAGCCTCTTCTGAGAGCTCTCAGACGCCTCCATATCCTCCTCCCCGTTATGGCGGTGCACCTCTACACCCACCACATGCACCGATAATGGATAACACTCTACCTCTTTGCCCTACAATGCTATCCACAACCTCCCCAGACTCTACATCACCTGCCAAGACTTCCGCTTGCAATGACCTTATATCCAATGGGCTCTCCAACAGCTTCTGAAGGTCCTCCAGGATTGGTACATCCAGACCCATATACAACTCAGCAGGTCCTGTTGTCTCCACTCCTCTCTCAGTATCTTGACTCTCCGCAGCCAGTGGTATAGTATAAACATGATCCTCCTCAACGTCTACAATGTCACTCCACTTTGCAGATGTTACCACACCCACGTCCTCTTGACTCGTCACCGCATCATCTACCTTCGTATCATTGTCAGGTCGTCGATATGGCTGATGGGTCTTCCTGCGGTCACATTCATGGACATGTGACCCACTGACCCGCAGATATGACATGTATGCAGCTGTCTGGCATAGGTGACATACACCTGCATGCAGAAGTCATCCATAACAACATAGGATGGTATTTGTCTCCTCAGGGTCATCTTTAACTTAAAGGAACCCTCTGGAAATCCGGCATAAATTCCTTGTGTCCATCATCCAACGGAAGCCTCATGTATTACTCCATACTGTCCAAAGGTGTCCCTAATGTTCTGCTCCCCAGCCTCAAAAGGAACATTACGTATCCTTATCCACGAATAGTAGCTCGACACATTCTTCATACGCACGTCTACTCCGGGTTGACCTCATACCGGTGATCTTGAGGCCGCTCCACCACATGATCGTAAACACTGGTAGTTAACATCTTCACAAGATTCTTGTGGCCCCATTCAATGATATGCCATATAATTCGTTGTGAAGAATCCATATGTGTCTTGAATAATGGCTGGTAAGAGCACTTCTGCATTGTTTGGATATATGGCACCTTTCAATATTTCAATGCATATTTTATTCACCCAGCGTTTACGCCTCTCCGCCATTTTGTGGAAAATAACACAAGTTCCACAAACGACCACCAGGAACTGCGCAGAAAACACCCTCTCGCTGTGAGAGCTGGGAGGGTACTTGATTATTGAAATATGGCAGATTGGAACAGATAAACGCATGACACTTCCATCCAACACGCATAATGGTTCCATCCTACATGCATGACGCTTCCATCCTACACACAACCACTAACGCCCGTGTACGGTTAGGGTTCGAACGAATCCTTGGAAGCTGCCGTAACTGCTGAACCCACAGAAGATGCTTGATGATAACCTCATCGTGTAACCGAAGTCTCGCTTCCCAGGCTGACAGATTTCATTACTCAACGCAAGAAACTCATCTTCTGTGATTGAATGTGACAGGGGAAACATAACTAGCCTTACTTCCCACTACGTCACTATCATACACACTGCAGAAGCCAACTGCTGACGTACCTAATTTTGTCGTTAAAAAAATAAGATATAACATCTCACGAATCATCTTAGTGAGATTTTAACTGCTGCAACTACTCTATTTGTTGAGAGCAAGTCCACACCGACCTGACTTGACCTGACCTTTGCCTTTTAACACTCGAGGCATCATCAAGCAGGAACTATAATAAATCACACAAGAGTTTCACCACATGCAGTGCAAAAATTAGTGCATCGAATTTGTGATCACGTACAGGTGCAGCCCCTCTCTGAGCACCACTGACTAAGGGCCACTTCATCTTTATTCCAGTAGAGCGTAAAGCTCAGAGTGGCTCAGCTCCACCTTGATCTGTAAGGATGAGGTTGGCTTGACAGGTGGACGGATGTTGCATAAGTGGTTTATGGAGCTTCTTGCAGGCGTGAGGCGGAGCTCATTGTGGCCACCAGACCTCAAGGTAATAATTAAGAGTTTTAATTTAGGACAGAATTGATAGCAGAGCAGTGATGCTGCTGCTGCTGCGGATGCTGATGCTGTTGATGCTGTTTCCTTATTTTCCTCTCTTTCTCCCTCTCTCTTCCTCTCCCTCTTTCCTTCTCTCCCTCTCCCTATCTTTCCTCCCTCCCACTCTCATTCCTCCCTTTTACTCTATTCCATCTTTATTACCAATCTTGGGATGCTCTCCTCCTCACATCTCATCCATCGTCTTACTCTACCCCTCTCATCCATCGTCTTACTCTACCCCTCTCACCCATCGTCTTACTCTACCCTCTCATCCATCGTCTTACTCTACCCTCTCATCCATCGTCTTACTCTACCCTCTCACCCATCGTCTTACTCTACCCTCTCACCCATCGTCTTACTCTACCCCTCATCCATCGTCTTACTCTACCCTCTCACCCATCGTCTTACTCTACCCTCTCATCCATCGTCTTACTCTACCCCTCTCACCCATCGTCTTACTCTACCCTCTCACCCATCGTCTTACTCTACCCTCTCATCCATCGTCTTACTCTACCCTCTCATCCATCGTCTTACTCTACCCTCTCACCCATCGTCTTACTCTACCCCTCTCATCCATCGTCTTACTCTACCCTCTCATCCATCGTCTTACTCTACCCCTCTCACCCATCGTCTTACTCTACCCTCTCATCCATCGTCTTACTCTACCCCTCTCACCCATCGTCTTACTCTACCCCTCTCACCCATCGTCTTACTCTACCCCTCTCACCCATCGTCTTACTCTACCCTCTCACCCATCGTCTTACTCTACCCTCTCACCCATCGTCTTACTCTACCCTCTCACCCATCGTCTTACTCTACCCCTCTCACCCATCGTCTTACTCTACCCTCTCACCCATCGTCTTACTCTACCCTCTCATCCATCGTCTTACTCTACCCTCTCATCCATCGTCTTACTCTACCCCTCTCACCCATCGTCTTACTCTACCCTCTCATCCATCGTCTTACTCTACCCTCTCATCCATCGTCTTACTCTACCCTCTCACCCATCGTCTTACTCTACCCCTCTCACCCATCGTCTTACTCTACCCTCTCATCCATCGTCTTACTCTACCCTCTCATCCATCGTCTTACTCTACCCTCTCACCCATCGTCTTACTCTACCCTCTCATCCATCGTCTTACTCTACCCCTCTCATCCATCGTCTTACTCTACCCTCTCACCCATCGTCTTACTTACCCCTCTCATCCATCGTCTTACTCTACCCCTCTCACCCATCGTCTTACTCTACCCCTCTCACCCATCTTCTTACTCTACCCCTCTCACCCATCGTCTTACTCTACCCTCTCACCCATCGTCTTACTCTACCCCTCTCACCCATCGTCTTACTCTACCCTCTCACCATCGTCTTACTCTACCCCTCTCATCCATCGTCTTACTCTACCCCTCTCACCCATCGTCTTACTCTACCCCTCTCATCCATCGTCTTACTCTACCCCTCTCATCCATCGTCTTACTCTACCCCTCTCACCCATCGTCTTACTCTACCCCTCTCACCCATCGTCTTACTCTACCCCTCTCATCCATCGTCTTACTCTACCCCTCTCATCCATCGTCTTACTCTACCCCTCTCACCCATCGTCTTACTCTACCCCTCTCATCCATCGTCTTACTCTACCCCTCTCATCCATCGTCTTACTCTACCCCTCTCACCCATCGTCTTACTTTACCCCTCCTCATCCATCGTCTTACTCTACCCTCTCACCCATCGTCTTACTCTACCCCTCTCACCCATCGTCTTACTCTACCCTCTCATCCATCGTCTTACTCTACCCTCTCACCCATCGTCTTACTCTACCCCTCTCATCCATCGTCTTACTACCTCACCCATCTCCTCTATCCATCGTCTTACTCTACTCACCTCTCACTCCTACGTCGTCTTACTCTACCCTCTCATCCATCGTCTTACTCTACCCTCTCATCCATCGTCTTACTCTACCCCTCTCACCCATCGTCTTACTCTACCCCTCTCACCCATCGTCTTACTCTACCCTCTCATCCATCGTCTTACTCTACCCCTCTCATCCATCGTCTTACTCTACCCTCTCATCCATCGTCTTACTCTACCCCTCTCATCCATCGTCTTACTCTACCCCTCATGTTTTCACCTCACATCGTCTTACTCTACCCCTCTCACCCATCGTCTTACTCTACCCTCTCACCCATCGTCTTACTCTACCCCTCTCACCCATCGTCTTACTCTACCCCTCTCATCCATCGTCTTACTCTACCCCTCTCACCCATCGTCTTACTCTACCCCTCTCACCCATCGTCTTACTCTACCCCTCTCACCCATCGTCTTACTCTACCCCTCTCACCCATCGTCTTACTCTACCCCTCTCACCCATCGTCTTACTCTACCCCTCTCATCCATCGTCTTACTCTACCCCTCTCATCCATCGTCTTACTCTACCCCTCTCACCCATCTTCTTACTCTACCCTCTCACCCATCGTCTTACTCTACCCTCTCACCCATCGTCTTACTCTACCCTCTCACCCATCGTCTTACTCTACCCCTCTCATCCATCGTCTTACTCTACCCTCTCATCCATCGTCTTACTCTACCCCTCTCACCCATCGTCTTACTCTACCCCTCTCACCCATCTTTCTCAATAACGTTATCTTGGTATCCCCTCCTGCGTGACTAGTATCTCTTCCAGTCCTTCCTCTGAGCCCCACATTTTTCCTGTGGGATTAAGAATGTTCCCCGAGGAAGGTCGATCGTGTGACACATCAGACAACGCTAAGCTTTCTGCTTACGAGGGGAAGGAGGAGGCTCAGCGGCAACAACAGCAGTGGGTGTGGCAGCGGAAGTTGCAGTAACAGCAGAAGGGGTAGCTGGGGTGGTGATTTCAGCAGCTGAAGCAACAGTGACTGCAGCAAAATTATCAACAGAAGCAGAAACAACGTAAGAATATTTACCGGAAGCGAAAGGGCAAAACCCCATTCGTAACATCATAGCAGTAGCAGGTTCAACAGCAACGTCAGCAGGTTCAACAGCAACGTCAGCAGGTTCAACAGCAACGTCAGCAGGTTTAACAGCAACGTCAGCAGGTTCAACAGCAACGTCAGCAGGTTCAACAGCAACGTCAGCAGGTTCAACAGCAACGTCAGCAGGTTCAACAGCAACGTCAGCCGGTTCAACAGCAACGTCAGCAGGTTCAACAGCAACGTCAGCAGGTTCAACAGCAACGTCAGCAGGTTCAACAGCAACGTCAGCAGGTTTAACAGCAACGTCAGCAGGTTCAACAGCAACGTCAGCAGGTTCACAGCAACGTCAGCAGGTTCAACAGCAACGTCAGCAGGTTCAACAGCAACGTCAGCAGGTTCAACAGCAACGTCAGCAGGTTCAACAGCAACGTCAGCAGGTTCAACAGCAACGTCAGCAGGTTCAACAGCAACGTCAGCAGGTTCAACAGCAACGTCAGCAGGAGAAACAGCTACATCAGCAGGTTCAACAGCAACGTCAGCAGGAGAAACAGCAACGTCAGCAGGAGAAACAGCAACGTCAGCAGGAGAAACAGCAGGTCAGTTTCTGAGGAACCTTTCCTGAAACCAGTCTAGGTCACATAACTCTTAGTAAAAAATAACCTAATTTATTGAAAATATTGATTGAAAACATTGGCCCCGAAGATTCTATAAGTGACTGACAGTAGTGACTCTCCTAAAAATTGTTGCCTCTAAGTTCGTTAGGCAGAGTTAGAGGCAACACTAACTGGTCACAACATTCTGGCAGCAATCTTAGGTTCACTACCTCTTCCAGTGTTAAGTATTACTGTTAGTGGATTGTTCCCATCTACATTCTTTGGTACCTCTGGCAGCTAATTCATCCAGTCTGCTTGATTAATTAATATTCTGCTTATCTAAATATTTTATTATGTCAAGGCAGCTAATCAACGATTAGTTTGTCAGTGTTAAGCCCCGAAAATATATTTTGTGGCTTGATAACCTCGGTATCTTGGTCAAGTGTAAATACAGACTTAAAACCTGTGTTGAATATCAACTCCACATCTATGTTGATAAGTAAGACACGAGTGAATATGATATTGGTATAGAGTATCGACAGGTTGATAAGTAGGACACATGTGCAGCAGTTTGGTATCAAACCAAGGAACGGATGGTGGTTTGAACCATGGCAAATGAGTGGTAAAACTCCCGGCCAGTGCGCTAACCACTGGGCCACCTGGCTACAATAAGATTCATCCAACTTGGTATATTTATACACCATAGGTTCAAATCTCACCTGTTCCGGTGTTTGCAATCGTGTTATTACGATTTCGTGAGTCAGTTAGGTACCCTTATTCCGAAGTGTTTCGCCCACACACCATCATTAGTTACATTGTTCCCTTCCCTGAAATATATGGCGAATTCCTTTGGATTACTTTAACGTTTTCAGCAATTCCTCTTTAAAATTCTTGTTTATCGTTTTTATTTTTTGGAGGTTCTCTATGTAACCGTACGTAGTTATTATGCTCTTCCAATCACCAGTCACTTCACTTCTACATTCTTTACGTTTCTTCTTTTGTTTAGTTTTGTTTTACCTAAAGTCTCGACTAGTTGTCTTGTCATTAAACTTGGCTTTATTTCGTCTTTTTAATGCTTTATATTTCTCAATATGTTATCCCTCTTGACATTTAGAATTTTTGCTTTAAATCTGCTCCACATTTCCTTTATATTATCTGTATTAAGTAGCTGGAACCGGTTTATATTACTGACATATCGGCGATCTTCTCTATAATGGACAACCGTCATGGTTTTATTTTGGGCCTAAAAATTGATTTTGAGCCAAATGTCGCTGTGGTGACGGTCTCGTACTTAACATAATTGGATGAGGTTGCAATCAGTGGTCAGAAAAAGAACCATAAAACCTGTTGCCACGAATACCTGACATGACAGAGTTAGAGTTGTCCTCGATCATGTTGACGAGTCTATTTCTGCGAGTTGGTGAGTATTTGGGTTAAACCAAGATTCACTTAGAGCAATATTCCTAAAGTGGTCAATATCGACCCTAAGGGTCGATGGTATTCGGGCAACAGGTTTTAGGGTTCTTTGAACTGATTTAACCTCATCAATATGTCTAGATTCAAAGAGGGGGTCAGTACATGGTTGAAGCTGGTTTAAACCATGCAAATGCAATTCCAACTGTGCAGAGGAACAGAGTGAGCCTGGAACAACCTGGTGACTTACCACAAACTCACCAGTCACCAACCAAATATCATGACCTTGATGACGCTCATCAGATGCAGCCTCCCAGTAATGATATCAACACTCTCAGTAAAAATGGCTATATTTAATTTTATATTTCTCATAATTTAAATATTACCTAGTTTTTATGAAGTCGTTATTATTATTATTAGTATTATTATTATTATTATTATTATTATTATTATTATTATTATTATTCATGGTACCGTTAAAGTACTATTTATTAAATTATTTCATATAATAAATGTTTGGGGGGTCGATGAACAGTCTGAAGGTTCATGAAGGTATTGTTGATGTGTTGAAGAGTTTGGGGAGCCCTGATTTAGAGCAATAACAGCTGGACGTTCTTATAATATATATGCGAATAGTGCATCCCCCTTGTTTTGGCATATGCTGCGAGCGTATTTCAATTCCTTGCGTCACTAGTTGCGTGAAGAGTTGTGGTAAGCTGTCCACGTCTCCTCCAAAAGCTTCCCAACCATGTTACCATTCATTTACTTTCACTGGTCCATTCATTTACTTTCACTGGTCCATTCATTTACTTTCACTGGTCCATTCATTTACTTTCACTGGTCCATTCATTTACTTTCACTGGTCCGCATGTTTCTTCTCGTGCACGACTCGTCCAAATCTTGCATCAGGGACCGGGCCGCGGGGGCCTTGACACCCGAAACCCCCTGCAGGTATACCCACGTCGCTTAAATGAATCCCGTTTTGCTTAAACTCAACTTCCACACCGCAACCAGAAAAATGAATATAGGAAAACAATAAAAGTTAAACCTAATTCAATGTTAAAATAAGATTGTATTATAGAGAGTGTACACAAAACCAGGTTATGTTATGGAGAATGTTACGCAATCTATACCTAGCCATCTATAATACAGACGCAGTTGCAACATTCTCTACCGTTCTCCCGCTGCGTAGATGTAATAATATTATTCGTAGGTAACAATACAAAGAAGAAACACAGTGTTTAGAGCGGCGCTCTGCGGCTGACAGAGTTTCTGACCCTCTCAGTTTCTGCCTTGTTCTCACACCTGTGTCCTGGTCCCTCCCATTGTCTGCTGTCTTCACCAGGTAATTGTCTTGCTAGTGCAGAGAAAGGTGTATTGCCCATAAAAAAAGAGACGCAGGTGTAGAGAGAGCTTTTCTCCTGTGCTGATAAAGCAACACAGTCCAAATAAAGCTATACTTAAGGCGAAACGTTGTGGCAATAAGAGCCTACAAATAACCTGAGCCTAGCGAACTAGGCTTGCTTCAGGTTGCGAGGACATACGATGGTGTGGTTGCCTCAGAGTTAATTTCATTCTACTCCCCGTTTGTAGGATTGTATGGTCCAGTGGTTTAAAGCGTCGTGAATTTTCGCTCACCATGAGGCAGGCTAAAACAACACGGGTTCGATCCTCCGGCTAGCTACAGTGTTGTTATTGATTAAATACCACTTGTTCGTGGTTACAATACCAATATATATATATATATATATATATATATATATATATATATATATATATATATATATAGTGTGTGTGTGTGTGTGTGTGTGTGTGTGTGTGTGTGTGTGTGTGTGTGTGTGTGTGTGTGTGTGTGTGTGTGTGTGTGTTGTGTGGTTGTGGGTGCGGTATATTCCCCATTTTTGACTGCTCTATTGACGTCGCTATAAGCTGAGTCTAGCTCGTGATATTGTTCTTCCTGAAGGTCACCGCCTCCGTCCAAAAATAATGCTGTACCCAATTTCTAATCAAATATGGCCTACTTATCTTCCAGCCTACCTTGACAACATCAAATTCTGTTGTAAACTTTGTTCATCATTCCCTCCATCTCTTTGCCGGTCCGTCTCTCCATCCCTTCATCCTTCCTTCCTCCCTCCCTTCCTTCCTCCCTCCTTCCCTTTCTTCCTTCCTTCCTCCCTCCTTCCCTTCCTTCCTCCCTCCCTCCCTCCCTTCCTTCCTTCCTCAAATACAGCCATACAATTTCTCTCTTTGTCCCCACTAATGAAATTCTCTGGAGGAGAGCGGTTTGCTAGAGCACCTTGTGCTCTTTTGCAACCTGAGCGCCTCGTGCTCAGTACATCCTGAGCGCTTTGTGCTCAGAAATACGACTGGAAATCCAATACATAGCATGGGCCTCTCACGCCCCTTTTCCACTCTATGTACCAGCTGTAGATAATGTTCCCCCAACACTGGGATCCCAGGAACCTGGGGTCAAGTGTTTCCCCAACACTGGAACTCCAGGAGCCTTGGGTCAAGTGTATCCCCAGGACTAGGACTCTAGGAGCCTATGGTCAAGTGTCCTTCCGCACTGGGAGCCTAGCACTGGGGAACACTGGACCAGAGCCTGGGTGTCACGACCTCCTGAAATTCACGACCTCCTGGAATTCACGACCTCCTGAGATTCAAAACGTCCTGGGATTCACGACCTCCTGGGGGGTCACATCCTCCTGGGATTCACGACCTCCTGGGATTCACGATCTCCTGGGATTCACGACCTCCTGGGATTCACGACCTCCTGGGGGTCACGACCTCCTGGAAATCACAACCTCCTGGGTCACGACTTCCTGGTATTCACAACCTCCTGGGATTCACAACCTCCTGGGATTCACGACCTCCTGGGATTTACTACCTCCTGGGATCACGATCTCCTGGAGGTCACGACCTCCTGGGTTCACAACCTCCTGGGGGTCACGACCTCCTGGGGGTCACGACCTCCTGGGGGTCATGACCTCCTGAGGTCACGACATCCTGGGGTCATGACCTCCTGGGTTCACGACCTTCTGGGGGTCACGACCTCCTGGGTTCACGACCTTCTGGGGGTCACGATCTCCTGGGGGTCACGACCTCCTGGGGGTGTTGTTACATTCCTAGAGAATGAAGAAAATTTCCGGGCCACTGATGGCCTATTTTATATGTGAAATAAATGTTAATACTGGCACCTCTTGCAGCCTCCCCCCCCCATGTCAATGAAATTGCAAATATCGAACTTAAACTGAAGGAATCTTACAGGAGACAAGAATCTCAGAAAGAATTAAAAGCCATAAAGGAAATTGAAAACAAAACAAAAATACTTCTCTTATGCCAAATCTAAGGGAAAAAACAACATCCAGTATTGGGTCTCAGCTTAGGCAGGATGGGACATACACAGATGACAGCCAAGAAATGAGTGAGATATTAAAGTCCCAATACGACTCAGTGTTCAGCGAGCCGCTGCCCAGACTAAGGGTCGACAATCCAAATGAATTCTTTTTGAACGAAACGCAAAATTTGGTCATCTCAAAAATCTCGGAT
The DNA here is from genome assembly GCA_009830355.1 of Cherax destructor. Classification (NCBI taxonomy): domain Eukaryota; kingdom Metazoa; phylum Arthropoda; class Malacostraca; order Decapoda; family Parastacidae; genus Cherax; species Cherax destructor. Next base: position 24,811 of record WNWK01009208.1, read on the forward strand.
ATTATTCTAACTCCACAAGACTTTGAAAAGGCAATAAATGACATGCCTATGCACTCTGCTCCAGGCCCAGACTCATGGAACTCCATTTTCATCAAGAATTGCAAAAACAACGTGCCTTCAGCATTCTATGAAGAGGGAGCATGGACACAGGGGTCATCCCACACACACTAAAAACAACAGACATAGCCCCACTCCACAAAGGTGGCAGTAAAGCAATTGCAAAGAACTACAGACCGACAGCACTAACATTTCATATCATAAAAATCTTTGAGAGGGTTCTAAGAAGCAAGATCGCCAACCACCTAGATACCCATCAATTACACAACCTAGGGCAACACGGGTTTAGAGCAGGTCGCTCCTGCCTGTCCCAGCTCCTGGACCACTATGACAGGGTCCTGGATGCTGTTGAGAATAAACAAAATACAGATGTAGTATACACAGACTTTGCAAAAGCTTTCGACAAGTGTGACCATGGTGTAATAGCACACAAAATGCATGATAAAGGAATAACAGGAACAGTTGGTAGATGGATTTATAACTTCCTGACAAATAAAACACAAAGAGTAATAGTAAACAGAGTAAAGTCTGAGGCAGCTACGGTGAAAAGCTCTGTTCCACAAGGCACAGTACTCGCTCCCATTCTATTCCTCATCCTCATTTCTGACATAGACAGAGATGTAAGCCATAGCTCCGTGTCTTCCTTTGCGGATGACACCCGGATTGCCATGGCAGTGACCTCCATTGAAGACACTGTAAAACTCCAAGCGGACATCAATCAAATCTTCAAATGGGCCACTCAAAACAATATGAAGTTCAACGAGGAGAAATTTCAACTACTCAGATATGGAAAACTTAAGGAAATAAAAAAGTGTATCAAGGTATACAACAAATTCTAACCATACAATAGAGCGAAAAAGAAATGTGAAGGACTTGGGAGTGATAATGTCAGAGGATCTCGCCTTTAAAGACCACAACAATGTATCTACCTTATCGGCTAGGAAAATGATAGGATGGATAATGAGAACCTTCAAAACTAGAGACGCAAAGCCCATGATGACACTCTTCAAATAACTTGTTCTCTCTAGGCTGGAATACTGTTGTACACTAACAGCCCCCTTCAAGGCTGGCGACATTGCAGACCTGGAGAGTGTACAAAGAACTTTCACAGCACACATGAGTACGATAAAGTACCTAAATTACTGGGAACGGTTGAAGATCCTTGATCTGTATTCCCTGGAACGCAGGCGAGAGAGATACATGATTATATACACTTGGAAAATCCTAAAGGGATTAGTACCAAACTTGCACACGAAAATCAATCCCTATGAAAGCAAAACACTCGGCAGGAGATGCAACATTCCCCCGATGAAAAGCAGTGGCGCCACGAGTACACTGAGAGACAACACCTTAAGTGGCCGGGGAACAAGACTGTTCATCAGCCTCCCAGCATACATTAGGGGGATTACCAATAGACCTCTGGCTGTCTTCAAGAAGGCGCTGGACGGGCACCTAAAGTCGGTACCTGACCAGCCGGGCTGTGGTTCGTACGTCAGTTTGCGTGCGGCCGGCAGTAACAGCCTGGTTGATCAGACCCTGATCCACCATGAGGCCTGGTCTCAGACCTGGCCGCGGGGGCGTTGACCCCCGAAACCCTCTCCAGCTAATGTGTGTGTGTGTGTGTGTGTGTGTACTCACCTAGCTGTACTCACCTAGTTGTCGTTGCAGGGGTCGATTTATAGCTCCTGGCCCCGCCTCTTCACTGGCCGCTACTGGGTCACTCTACCTGCGCCATGAGCTTTATCATACCTCTTCTTAAAGCTATGAATGGATCCTGCCTCCACTACATCGCTTCCCAAATTATTGCACTTCCTGACAACTCTGTGACTGAAGAAATACTTCCTAACATCCCTGTGATTCATCTGAGTCTTCAACTTCCAACTGTGTCCCCTTGTTGTTGTGTCCCATCTCTGGAACATTCTGTCTCTGTCCACCTTGTCGATTCCTCTCAGTATTTTATATGTCGTTATCATGTCCCCCCTATCTCTCCTGTCCTCCAGTGTCGTCAGGTCGATTTCCCTTAACCTCTCCTCATAGGACATACCCCTTATCTCCGGGACTAGTCTTGTTGCAAACCTTTACACTTTAGCTTCTTTACGTGCTTGGCTAGTTGTGGGTTCCAAACTGGTGCTGCATACTCTAATATGGGCCTAACGTAAACAGTGTACAGGGTCCTGAATGACTCCTTATTAAGATGTCGGAATGCTGTTCTTAGGTTTGCTAGGCGCCCGTATGCTGCAGCAGTTATTTGGTTGATGTGCGCCTCAGGAGATGTGCATGGTGTTATACTCACCCCAAGATCTTTTTCCTTGATTGAGGTTTGTAGTATCTGGCCCCCTAAACTGTACTCCGTCTGCGGTCTTCTTTGCCCTTCCCCATTCTTCATGACTTTGCACTTGGTGGGGTTTAACTAGAGGAGCCAATTGTTGGACCAGGCTTGCAGCCTGTCCAGATCCCTTTGTAGTTCTGCCTGATCCTTGTCCGATTGAATTATTCTCATCAACTTCATATCATTTGGAAACAGGGACACTTCGGAGTCTATTTTTTTTTCCATTATGTCGTTCAAAAATACCAGAAACAGCACCGGTCCTAGGACTGACCCCTGTGGAACCCCACTCGTCACCGGCGCCCACTGTGACACCTCGCCACGTACCATGACTCGCTGCTGTCTTCCTGACAGGTATTCCCTGATAAAACATAAGAACATAAGAATAGAGAAACACTGCAGAAGGCCTACTGGCCCATACAAGGCAGGTCCTTATCAAAACCACCACTACCTAAGAATTTACTTCCGTACTCACGACACCAATCAAACCCAATCAAAACTGAGCTGCATAATCCAAATGAGGTCTCACTAGTGATGTATAGAGCTGTAAAATAACTTTTGGACTTCTGTTGCTTATACTTCTTGAAATAAATCCTAGTAATCTGTTAGCCTTTTTGCGCACACTTAGGCACTGTTGTCTTGGCTTTAGATTCCTGCTTACCATGACTCCCAAGTCTTTTTCACATTCTGTATGATCAAACTCTACTTCACCTAGTTTATAAATTCGAGGGATATTTTCATTACCAAGGACTAGCACCTTACACTTATCCACATTGAACTTCATCTGCCACTTTTCAGACCAAGACATTAATTTGTCCAAATCCTCCTGGAGTTCACTGGTATCCTCAGAATGAATCATACGGCCTATTTTTGTATCATCAGCAAATTTACTCATGTCACTTGCAATTCCTTCATCAAGGTCATTTATGTAAATTATGAACAACAATGGACCTAAAACTGATCCTTGTGGAACGCCACTAGTGACTAATTCCCATTCAGATTTGACCCCATTAATGGAAACTCTCTGCTTTCTATTGGTAAGCCATGCCTCTATCCATGCTAGAACTTTACCTCCTATACCATGAGCTGCCACCTTTCTTAAGAGTCTCTTGTGAGGTACTCTATCGAAGGCCTTACTGAAATCCAAGTAAACTATATCATATTCTTTATCACTGTCTACTGCCTTAAATGTTTTATTGAAAAACGTCAGTAAATTTGTCAGGCAGGAACGACCTCTCGTGAACCCATGCTGAGATTCATTAATCAAATTATGTTCTTCAAGGTGACTTCTAATAATATCAGCTATAATTGACTCTAATAATTTGCCTACTATAGACGTGAGGCTTATTGGACGGTAATTTGATGGAATGGACTTATCCCCTGATTTGAATATAGGAACTACATTAGCTATCTTCCACATCTCTGGCACAACACCAGTTAGGATGGACGTATTAAACACATTCGTTAATGGCTGACTAAGTTCCATCTTGCATTCTTTAAGTACCCTGGAAAACAACTCGTCGGGTCCCGGGGACTTATTTTGCTTCAGTTTATCTATCTGTTTGATAACCATGTCCCTCGTGACAGTAATATTAGTTAATTTGAATTCTTCAGGAACTGAGTAATTGTTAATTTCTGGAATCTCATTTACATCTTCTTGTGTAAAGACTGACAAAAAATAGTCATTAAATAGAGAACACATTTCCAGTTCGTTATCCGTCAGCTGTCCATTCCCAATTTTCAGAGGTCCTACCTTTTCCCTCACCTTCGTCCTATACACTTGAAAAACCCTTTTGGATTAGTCTTTGATTCATTAGCAACCTTAATCCCATAGTCACGTTTAGCCTTTCTAATCCCCTTTTTTACTTCTCTTTTTAAACTGAACATATTGGTCAATAAGGTTAACATCTCCTCTTTTGATGCGCCTATAAATTCCTCTTTTCTCCCCTAATAGATGTTTTAGCCTCCTGTTAATCCATTTGGGATCGTTAGTATTTGACCTATATTCTCTCTGGGAAATAAATATACTCTGTGCACATTGTACATTATTAAGAAAAAAATCATAAACGCAGATCCCATCGTAATCGTTAGCTAGATTACCCCAGTCGAGATTAGACAGGTGTTCTCTAAGTCCAATATAATCGACAGAACGAAAATCAGGAACTTTTACCGTATTATCCCTATTCTCGTACTCCCAGGTAATATTAAAAGTAATGGATTTGTGATCACTAGCTCCAAGCTCTTCATTGATCTCCAGATTATTTACAAGGGTTTCTTTATTTGACAAGACTAGGTCGAGCAAATTATTACCTCTGGTAGGCTCCATCACACACTGCTTCAGAAAACAGTCCTGAACTACTTCCATAAAGTCACTGGATTCCAGATTACCGGTCAAAGAAGTCCAGTCAATTTGACTAAAGTTAAAATCCCCTACTATCACTACGTTATTGTGTCTAGAAGCCCCTCTATCGTGATCCAAGCCTGGAGGTCGGTATATTACACCTAGAATCAGTTTTTCTTGACCTTCTAGAAACTCTACCCAAACAGATTCTGTTAATGATCCATCTATTTTTATGCAGCAATTTATATTTTCTCGTACATATAATGCAACTCCACCCCCTTTCCCATTATATCTATCTACATGGAACAACTTAAACCCCTGAATATGACACTCAGCAATCATATCCCGACTCTTTATATTATACCATGTTTCAGTTATTGCAATGACATCAAAGTTCCCAGCACATGCTACCAAACGTAATTCGTTAATTCTATTTCTGGCGCTTCAAAAGTTAGTGTAAAATACATTGATATGTATCTTCTTGTGAACCTTTTTCAGCTTCTGTTTTACACAATTTCTGTTACTATCATTACCCTGTGTTACTCGATTACTGTTATTGTTAAGATTTATGATATCAAAGCCTGAATCAATATTTTGGCCCTTGATGTCAGATGGGAGGACTTCGCCACAAGCGTGTCTCTCCATGCCCAGTTAGACATCCCTGCGCTGAATCTTTACTGGAAGACTCTCAGTGACAGACAGATAGACAAACTTGAGACACGACATGACTACTGGACCTCTCTCCTTGACGAAGACATTCACAGACCCACAAACCAACACAACCTTTTCTACTCCTTGTATGATCCTGCTCTTAACCCTATTTTCAAATAACCTTTGGATTCTATGACAGGTACTTTGAGCTGTTCGTCCCTCTGACCCACTTTCGCCTTAGTGGCTCAATTTCTACTCCTCTCTAGCGCTAATCTTTGCCTGTCCCGTCCTCTCCGTTCACCCCACTGGAGTCTCATCAACAGGAGAGCCTGCTATTCCTGTTATCAAGTCTGCCCCACGATCGCCTTAGCTGCTGGGTTAAGCCCTGGCTCTATTTCTACGACTAAGAAGACTCCTCTCCAGCGCTATTCTTCGTCTGTCCCGTCTTCCCCGCTCATTGTGTGTGTAAGGAGTTCGAAGTTTCCACAGCAGTCTCTTTCTTCTTCGTCGTTACTACCTCTCCATTCGTCTTCTTGATCTTCAACTTCGTTCCATACTGTCCGGTCACTGCCCAGGTTCCCTTCTTGACCTGAGGACTCACAACAGGAGGACTACTACGAATCCTCTTGTTTTCCTCCGTCAATCACCGAATCTCAAGCTTCGCTACCCTCAATTCCTCCTTAAGCTGCTGGTAAAGTTGCTCAATGGACGGCATCTTGGTTCAGTAAACAGGGAGTACCCTAGACAGGTCCTCACTGAGCTAAGTACAGGTCACCACTGGCTGAGCTAAGTACAGGTCACCACTGGCTGATCCATTGTAGTGCCTTCCCTGTTATCCCTGCCTGGTCTTCCAACTTTTGCACTAATCTCTTGTGTGGAACTGTGTCAAACGCCTTCTTACAGTCAAAGAAAATGCAATCTACCCACCCCTCTCTCTCTTGTCAGCCTAGTAGGGTTATTGAAGCAAGGACCCTGGGTAGTTTCAAATTTAGGTTGGATAAATTCACGAGTGAGAGGGGTTGGATTTGAGTGGGACTCGCACATGAGTAAATATAATTATCAAAGCTTATTTCTTGGGTAGCTCTGTTAGTGGGATGGATTGTGAAGGACCTGCCTAGTATGGGCCAACAGGCCTGCTGCAGTGTTCCTCTGTTCTTATGTTCTTAACTCCAGTAGGTTTGTGACACAGGATTTCCCATACCTGAAACCATGTTGGCCGTCGTTGATAAGCTCATTCTTTTCTAGGTGTGTGTGTGTGTGTGTGTGTACTCACCTAGTTGTGGTTGCAGGGGTCGAGTCATAGCTCCTGGCCCCGCCTCATCACTGGCCGCTTTATCATACCTCTTCTTAAAGCTATGAATGGATCCTGCCTCCACTACATCGCTTCCCAAACTATTCCACTTCCTGACAACTCTGTGATTGAAGAAATACTTCCTAACATCCCTGTGATTCATCTGAGTCTTCAACTTCTAACTTTGTCCCCTTGTTGCTGTGTCCCATTTCTGGAACATTCTGTGTGTGTGTGTGTGTGTGTGTGTGTGTGTGTGTGTGTTTTGTGTGTGTCTGTGTGTGTATGTGTGTGTATGTGTGTGTCTGTCTGTGTGTCTATGTGTGTCTGTCTATGTGCGTCTATGTGTGTCTGTGTGTGTCTGTCTATGTGCGTCTGTCTATGTGTGTCTGTCTATGTGTGTCTGTCTATGTCTGTGTAGGTTCAGCCTAACCGGTGAAAATGACTTGTTTGCATAATTGTAAATTATGATTCTTTATGCCCACAGAATGAGGCCAGTGTGATTTTAAGCTGCTTGTGACCCGTGTCTGATGACCTGGAGGAGTCTACCTGGAGGGTATTCTGGGGGCAGCGCCCCCGCGGCCCGGTCCATGACCAGGCCTTCCTGGGGAATATTTATACCATCGATTGTCTTCACAAATGTGTCAGTGCTGAGTGAAAATGTTCATTCATTTACTTAGGTCAATTTAATAATTATTGTTCAGGAGTTTTGATTATATTTCGAGTGGATCCTTTGGTTTTACTCTCACTTAAATCTTCTTTAAAAAAAATACTGTGTTTTGTTATTTTGTTCTTAAAATTCATTTTTTATTTTATTAACACATCGGCCGATTCCCACCAAGGCAGGGTGGCCCGAAAAAGAAAAACTTTCATCATCATTCACTCCATCACTGTCTTGCCAGAAGGGTGCTTTACACTACAGTTATAAAACTGCAACATTTACACCCCTCCTTCAGAGTGCCGGCACTGTACTTCCCATCTCCAGAACTCAAGTCCGGCCTGCCGGTTTCCTGAATCCCTTCATAAATGTTACTTTGCTCACACTCCAACAGCACGTCAAGTATTAAAACCATATGCCTCCATTCACTCCTATCAAATACGCTCACACATGCTTGCTGGAAATCCAAGCCCTCGCACACAAAACTTCCTTTACCCCTCCCTCCAACCTTTCCTAGGCCGACCCCTACCCCGCCTTCCCTCCACTACAGATTTATACACTCTCGAAGTCACTCTGTCTCGTTCCATTCTCTCTACATGTCCAAACCACCTCAACAACCCCTCCTCAGCTCTCTGGACAATCGTTTTGGTAATCCGCACCTCCTCCTAATTTCCAAACTCCGAATTCTCTGCATTATATTCACACCACACATTGACCTCAGACATGACATCTCCACTGCCTCCAGCCTTCTCCTCGTTGCAACATTCATCACCCATGCTTCACACCCATATAAGAGCGTTGGTATAACTATACTCTCATACATTCCCTCTTTACTTCCATGGACAAGGTTCTTTGTCTCCACAGACTCCGAAGTGCTCCACTCACCCTTTTCCCCTCATCAATTCTATGATTCACCTCATCCTTCATAGACCCATCCGCCGACATGTCCACTCCCAAATATCTGAATACATTCACCTCCTCCATACTCTCTCCTCCAATCTGATATCCAATCTTTCGTCACCTATTCTTTTGTTATCCTCATCACCTTACTCTTTCCTATATTCACTTTCAATTTTCTTCTTTACACACCCTACCAAATTCATCCACCAACCTCTGCAGCTTCTCTTCAGAATCTCCCAAAAGCACAGTGTCATCAGCAAAAAGCAACTGTGACAACTCCCACTTTGTATTTGTCTTTATCTTTTAGCCCAACACCTCTTGCCAAGACCCTCCATTCACTTCTCTTACAACCCCATCTATAAATATATTGAACAACCACGGTGACATCACACATCCTTGTCTAAGGCCCACTTTTACTGGGAAATAGTCCCCTTCCCTCCTACACACTCTAACCTGAGCCTCACTATCCTCATAAAAACTCTTCACTGCTTTCAGTAACCTTCCTCCTATTCCATACACCTGCAACATCTGCCACATTGCCCCCTATCTACCCTATCATACGCCTTTTTCCAAATCCATAAATGCCACAAAAACATCTTTACCCTTATCCAAATACTGTTCACCTATATGTTTCACTGTAAACACTTGGTCTACACACCCCTACCTTTCCTAAAGCCCCTTGTTCATCTGCTATCCTGCTTTCTGTTTTACTCTTAATTCTTTCAATAATAACTCTACCATACACTTTACCAGGTACACTCAACAGACTTATTCCCTATAATTTTTGCACTCTCTTTTGTCCCCTTTGCCTTTATACAAAGGAACAATACACGCTCTCTGCCAATCCCTAGGTACCTTACCCTCTTCCATACATTTATTAAATAATAGCACCAACCACTCCAAAATTATATCCCCACCTGCTTTTAACATTTCTATCTTTATCCCATCAATCCCAGCTGCCTTACCCCTTTCATTCTACCCACTGCCTCACGAACTTCCCCCACACTCACAACTGGCTCTTCCTCACTCCTACAAGATGTTATTCCTCCTTGCCCTACACACGAAATCCATGCTTCCTGTCTTCATCAACATTTAACAACTCCTCAAAATATTCTCTCCATCTTCAAAATTTGCTGATAACATCTCACCCACTCTCTCATTTGCTCTCTTTTTACATTGCTTCACCACTCTTTTAACCTCTCTTTTTCTCTCCATATACTCTTCCCTCCTTGCATCACTTCTACTTTGTAAAAACCTCTCATATGCTAACTTTTCTCCTTACTACTCTCTTTACATCATCATTCCACCAATCGCTCCTCTTCCTCCGCACCCACTCGCCTGTAACCACAAACTTCTGCTGAACACTCTAACACTACATTTTTAAATCTACCCCATACATTTTCGACCCCATTGCCTACACTCTCACTAGCCCATCTATCCTCCAATAGTTGTTTATATCTTACCCTAACTGCCTCCTCTTTTAGTTTATAAACCTTCACCTCTTTTACTTACTGATTCTATTTTCCTTGTATCCCATCTACCTTTACTCCCACTGTAGCTATAACTAAAAAGTGATCTGATATATCTGTAGCCCTCTATAAACATGTACATCCTGAAGTCTACTCAACAGTCTTTTATCTATCAATACATAGTCCAACAAACTACTGTCATTACGCCCTACATCATATCTTGTATACTTATTTATCCTCTTTTTCTTAAAATATGTATTACCTATAACTAAACCCCTTTCTATACAAAGTTCAATCAAAGGGCTCCCATTATCATTTACACCTGGCACCCCAAACTTACCTACTACACCCTCTCTACATGTTTCTCCCACTTTAGAATTTAGGTCCCCTACTACAATTACTCTCTCATTTGGTTCAAAAGTTCCCATACATTCGCTTAACATCTCCCAAAATCTTTTTCTCTCCTCTACACTCCTCTCTTCTCCAGGTGCATACACGCTTATTATGACCCACTTTTCGCATCCGACCCTTATTTTAATCCACATAATCCTTGAATTTACACATTTATATTCCCTCTTTTCCTTCCATAACTGATCCTTCAACATTATTGCTACCCCTTCCTTAGCTCTATCTCTCTCAGATACTCCTGACTTAATCCCATTTATTTCTCCCCACTGAAACTCGCCAACCCCCTTCAGCTTTGTTTCGCTTAGGGCCAGGACATCCAACTTCTTTTCATTCATAACATCGGCAATCAGCTCTTTCTTATCATCCGCACTACATCCACGCACATTCAGACAACCCAATTTTATAAAGTTTTTCTTCTTCTCGTTTTTAGTAGATTTGTACAGGAGAAGGGGTTACTAGCCCATTGCTCCGGCATCTTAGTCGCCTCATACGACACGCATGGCTTACGGAGGAAAGATTCTTTTCCACTTCCCCATGGACAATAGAGAAAATAAAAAGAACAAGAGCTATTAAGAAAAAGAAGAAAAACCTAGATGTGTGTATGTATATATATGCATGTGTATGCCAGTGTAGTGTGACCTAAAGTGTAAGTAGAAGTAGCAAGATATACCTGTTATCCAGCGTGTTTATGAGACAGAAAAAAGACACCAGCAATCCTACCATCATGTAAAACAGTTTCAGGTTTCTGTTTCACTTAAAATTCATATTTTTCATTAAATGGTCTTGTTAAATTGTTCATACTTCCGAGGTTGTCTTCTATTTAGGGTCATTACATCAGGGCCTTGTTTAACTTGTATACAAAAAAAAAAAAAAGTACTTGGCATGAAAACACTAACAATTCAGGAAATGGTAAATTAGACACATATGCAACACTTAGGTATCTTTATTGTATATGTGTCTAATTTACCAACTCGTCGGTTCTCTGAATCATTCATCTACAATTCAGGAAATGTAGAAACTAATACTTCTATTAGAAATTTTAAATCGACAAAGCACCTAGGCTTCAGCTACAGGAGTTAACTGTCGAGAAATTGCAGACTAGATTCTAATGGTGAGACGAGTGATAAGGATGTGTCAGTAGCTATGAGTTTTACTTGACCAAATAACAGAACGTCATCTCCTCAGAGAGAATTTCAGAATAAATGTTTTGGGTCTAACAGGACCCAGAACGGAGTATAACCTTAAATCATATTAAAGGAAGCCCTGCTGGACAAAACACCGGTGATAGCTATGGTACTGCGCATCAGGAGTCATCAGTGCCAGTACAATTGACGGTCCAGTTAAGCGGCACTAACTTTGGTCAGATGACAGAGTGCTGGCTGACCATTGTGCATTTTCTGCCGAACAATGGCAGTGTGAAGAATATGATGAGCGAGGAATGCTTGATGAACGAGAGGTAAATACAAAGAGAAAAATAAAAGTATGAGTGAGGTAAAGGAAGAACAGCAGCTGGGTTTCAGCATCTGAAGCACTGCAGTTCTCGTGCCAAAATGCAACGAGTCTGACCTAGATCGATAGTTCACTGCTTGAGAACCAGCCAACCCCTGTAGGTCGGCAGCCCTCGAAGGTTATACATTGGAACTGGCAAAGTACCAACAAGAATTCTGTGATCTCCGTCGAAGGAGCGGTGAGACACTGTTGTCGTGGGCATAAAGTTGCTGTCCTAGGATGGTGAAGAACAGTGAATGTAAACCACAACTTTGATAAATATGTTTTATTAGTCCTGATACAGCACTTCGTAGCCTACATCACTGACGACCTTCCACTATATCTTGAAGATAAATATAACTCGTATGTCGAGGAGGTGAACCAGTTTGTTGATAACTATGAACGAGTATGTTGATAACTATGAACGAATATGTTGATAACTATGAACAAGTATGTTGATAACTATGAACAAGTATGTTGATAACTATGAACGAATATGTTGATAACTGTGAACGAATATGTTGATAACTGTGAACGAATATGTTGATAACTATGAACGAGTATGTTGATAACTATGAACGAATATGTTGATAACTATGAACGAGTATGTTGATAACTATGAACGAGTATGTTGATAACTATGAACGAGTATGTTGATAACTATGAACGAGTATGTTGATAACTATGAACGAGTGTGTTGATAACTATGAACGAGTATGTTGATAACTATGAACGAGTATGTTGATAACTATGAACGAGTATGTTGATAACTATGAACGAGTATGTTGATAACTATGAACGAGTGTGTTGATAACTATGAACGAGTGTGTTGATAACTATGAACGAGTGTGTTGATAACTATGAACAACTGTGTTGATAACTATGAACGACTGTGTTGATAACTATGAACGAGTGTGTTGATAACTATGAACGAGTTGTTGTAACTATGAACGAGTGTGTTGATAACTATGAACGATGGTTGATAACTGAACGGTGTTGATAACTATGAACGAGTGTGTTGATAACTATGAACGAGTATGTTGATAACTATGAACGAGTATGTTGATAACTATGAACGAGTATGTTGATAACTATGAACGAGTATGTTGATAACTATGAACGAGTATGTTGATAACTATGAACGAGTATGTTGATAACTATGAACGAGTTGTTGATAACTATGAACGAGTGTGTTGATAACTATGAACGAGTGTGTTGATAACTATGAACGAGTATGTTGATAACTATGAACGAGTGTGTTGATAACTATGAACGAGTGTGTTGATAACTATGAACGAGTGTGTTGATAACTATGAACGAGTATGTTGATAACTATGAACGAGTATGTTGATAACTATGAACGAGTATGTTGATAACTATGAACGAGTATGTTGATAACTATGAACGAGTATGTTGATAACTATGAACGAGTATGTTGATAACTATGAACGAGTATGTTGATAACTATGAACGAGTATGTTGATAACTATGAACGAGTATGTTGATAACTATGAACGAGTATGTTGATAATTATGAACGACTGTGTTGATAACTATGAACGAGTATGTTGATAACTATGAACGAGTGTGTTGATAACTATGAACGAGTATGTTGATAACTATGAACGAGTGTGTTGATAACTATGAACGAGTATGTTGATAACTATGAACGAGTATGTTGATAACTATGAACGAGTATGTTGATAACTATGAACGAGTATGTTGATAACTATGAACGAGTATGTTGATAACTATGAACGAGTATGTTGATAACTATGAACGAGTATGTTGATAACTATGAACGAGTATGTTGATAACTATGAACGAGTATGTTGATAACTATGAACGAGTATGTTGATAACTATGAACGAGTATGTTGATAACTATGAACGAGTATGTTGATAACTATGAACGAGTTGTTGATAACTATGAACGAGTGTGTTGATAACTATGAACGAGTATGTTGATAACTATGAACGAGTGTGTTGATAACTATGAACGAGTATGTTGATAACTATGAACGAGTGTTGATAACTATGAACGAGTGTGTTGATAACTATGAACGAGTATGTTGATAACTATGAACGAGTATGTTGATAACTATGAACGGGAAAAAGGTTGTTGATAACTATGAACGAGTGTGTTGATAACTATGAACGAGTATGTTGATAACTATGAACGAGTTGTTGATAACTATGAACGAGTATGTTGATAACTATGAACGAGTGTGTTGATAACTATGAACGAGTATGTTGATAACTATGAACGAGTATGTTGATAACTATGAACGAGTGTGTTGATAACTATGAACGAGTATGTTGATAACTATGAACGAGTTGTTGATAACTATGAACGAGTATGTTGATAACTATGAACGAGTGTGTTGATAACTATGAACGAGTATGTTGATAACTATGAACGAGTGTGTTGATAACTATGAACGAGTATGTTGATAACTATGAACGAGTGTGTTGATAACTATGAACGAGTTGTTGATAACTATGAACGAGGTGTTGATAACTATGAACGAGTTGTTGATAACTATGAACGAGTATGTTGATAACTATGAACGAGTATGTTGATAACTATGAACGAGTTGTTGATAACTATGAACGAGTGTGTTGATAACTATGAACGAGTTGTTGATAACTATGAACGAGTATGTTGATAACTATGAACGAGTTGTTGATAACTATGAACGAGTATGTTGATAACTATGAACGGAGTATGTTGATAACTATGAACGAGTTTTGATAACTATGAACGAGTTGTTGATAACTATGAACGAGTGTGTTGATAACTATGAACGAGTGTGTTGATAACTATGAACGAGTGTGTTGATAACTATGAACGAGTGTGTTGATAACTATGAACGAGTGTGTTGATAACTATGAACGAGTGTGTTGATAACTATGAACGAGTATGTTGATAACTATGAACGAGTGTGTTGATAACTATGAACGAGTATGTTGATAACTATGAACGAGTGTGTTGATAACTATGAACGAGTGTGTTGATAACTATGAACGAGTGTGTTGATAACTATGAACGAGTATGTTGATAACTATGAACGAGTGTGTTGATAACTATGAACGAGTGTTGATAACTATGAACGAGTGTGTTGATAACTATGAACGAGTGTGTTGATAACTATGAACGAGTATGTTGATAACTATGAACGAGTGTGTTGATAACTATGAACGAGTATGTTGATAACTATGAACGAGTGTGTTGATAACTATGAACGAGTGTGTTGATAACTATGAACGAGTGTGTTGATAACTATGAACGAGTGTGTTGATAACTATGAACGAGTGTGTTGATAACTATGAACGAGTGTGTTGATAACTATGAACGAGTGTGTTGATAACTATGAACGAGTGATGTTGATAACTATGAACGAGTGTGTTGATAACTATGAACGAGTGTGTTGATAACTATGAACGAGTGTGTTGATAACTATGAACGAGTTTGTAACTATGAACGAGTGTGTTGATAACTATGAACGAGTGTGTTGATAACTATGAACGAGTATGTTGATAACTATGAACGAGTGTGTTGATAACTATGAACGAGTGTGTTGATAACTATGAACGAGTGTGTTGATAACTATGAACGAGTATGTTGATAACTATGAACGAGTGTGTTGATAACTATGAACGAGTATGTTGATAACTATGAACGAGTGTGTTGATAACTATGAACGAGTGTGTTGATAACTATGAACGAGTATGTTGATAACTATGAACGGAAGTGATCGTCGACATTTCTTCCCATCAAGGTGACGACCTAGCTGAGACAGATGTAGCTGAGGTGTACCTAGTACTAGGCCACCCGGTGTCTAGTACTAGGCCACCCGGTGTCTAGTACTAGGCCACCCTGTTCTAGTACTAGGCCACCCGGTGTCTGGCCAGGTGCAGCCATTGTAACAAGCTGGGTCAAGCCTGTCACCAATGTTTCCGGCTGCAGGACAGACCACATTCCAAGAGCCACTCCTCCCTACTCATCTGATTTATGTCAGTTAACCTCAGACGGAACCAGAACAACGCATGCCAGACCTTTCCAAAGTTCATGTGATAATTTAAATTTTGTCCGATAAAGCTGGTATTAACCTGGCAATACACACCCGACCAGTAAATTTGTGGAGGCAGCGATACATAGGTCTTGTTTAGTACTGCGAGAGTACCAGTTTTACATAAAAAATCCTTTAACTGAAGTTGTCTCTTTCAGGGTGTATATTTGACAGACTACATTTGAAGGGAATTTACTGGTGAACTATCAGTATATGGTGCACACTTGTTGGTCGGAAACGATATATTAATATTAGGAAAGTTATGTGAGGGGCTATTAGTCCTCACCAAAAAAATAAAAATAAACAAAAGGTTCTGCGAAGATTGAAACTCTTAGTGCCAGATCACTTTCCAATGGCACAGATGTGTGGTGCACAGGCACTGGCACAGGATATTCAGGATACTGGTCATGACGGCCACATAAGCTTGGATTGCCTGTCTGATGAGGTGTTGGTGCTGGCTTGTCTCTCTCACAACGAATCAACTTTGTAGGTTCCGTCCACTGAACAAACTCAGGTATTATGTCTTAACACCCCAGAGCTTGTTATCAACAGTTACAGAATCATGGCAACATCTGCTCGTGCACCAGTCGCCACAGAGCTAGAGTTAGTAAATAAGAATACAATTTATACAGCAGGCTCTGGTATGTTTACGTGGACGGTGAAGCTGTCTCGTACTTGGGACTATCAACAATGCAACGCTAGAAATTTCCTGATTTCGTTATCAATGATACACCAGGTAATGGCAGCAGCACACAACACTCCCATAGGTTATTATTTAGGAATGAAGACATTGACTAAGCTGAAATTTTTTTGGGCCAGGAAAGGGAGTGGGTGTAGGTGCAATATCAGGACGTGTGCCACTAGTCATCAGGGGCAAGACAGTTCAACTGCCTCCCAACATACATAAGGGGATTACCAATAGACCCCTGGATGTCTTCAAGAAGGCACTGGACAAGCACCTAAAGTCAGTACCTGACCAGCCGGGCTGTGGTTCGTATATCGGTTTACGTGTGGCCAACAGTAACAGCCTGGTTAATGAGGCCCTGATCCACCATGAGGCTTGGTCACAGCCCAGGTCGTGGGGGCGTTCACCCCCAAAACCCTCTCCAGGTATACTCCAAGTATAGGAAAGCCTGGGCATCCCAATGAACCTGCTCCACTGTAACCTATACAAACATTTGGTGAACCTTTCTCCAGGTTGTTTATTGATGGTATTGGACCTTTGCTTTGGAAATTAATATTTGTTCACCATTATGTTCTGTTCCACAAGATACCGCGAAGCAATACCATTACCTTGATTCACTGTGTGATCCGTAACATCTGGGAGATATTTTACGCAGTAGTGGATGCTGCCGGAGATCCAGTCCGACATAGGGTCAAACACAACTTTCAACATGTTTTACGAATTCACAGAGGGTTCCTTCCGCTTACCACCCTCAAGGCCAGGATGCTCATAAGCGTTTCCACCAGACTTTAAAATTTGTTGAGATCGTATGTGATATTCAAGAGGCATTAACAGAACGAGGTAGCACTCTCGTTGCTTTTTGTGATGAAGGTAAAAGTGTGTTTGAGTCACTGGGTTCTAGTCCCTTTGAGCTGGTGTACGAACATACTGTCAGAGGGCCACTAGCCCTTCGCATAAACAACTGAACCAGTAAGGACAGCAGATTGTCTCCCTCGCCCTTGTGGCGTCCCCACTGCACACACAGAAGGGAGTGTAGGTCATGAGCGTGTACTGGAGAGCAGCGAGTCCCACTGCACACACAAGGAGCTTTGGTCTTGAATATGTGAAAGGGAGTGGCGGCGCCCACACTGCACACACAGGGAGCAGCGTGGGTCCTGAGTGTGTGCTGGGGAGCGGCGTCCCCCACGAATGTCAGCAAAGCTACTTTAACCCGACGCACCTGCTACCTTGTCTCCTTCAGCCCCACTCCTTCCCCCGTCTCCACCCCTCCATCAACTCCCTCGATTACCCCTCCATCACTCTCTCCATGAACCCCCTCCATCACAACTCTACCACCCACTTGCGTTCATGTGAAATTTACACTGTGCGTTGCCGGATACCTGAGTTAGTGGTAAAGAGAGAGAGAGAGAGAGAGAGAGAGAGAGAGAGAGAGAGAGAGAGAGAGAGAGAGAGAGAGAAGAGAGAGACAGAGACAGAAGACAGAGACAGACAGACAGACAGAAACAGACAGACAAACTGAGACAGAGAGAGAAGGAAGAGGGGGGCAGGCGTCAAGAGGCAGGAGCAAGTGTACAAGACTAAATTACTTTAACACGGCCCTTGTGAGGCATCCGAACAAAATTAACGAGGTAGCATCCAAGATTATTGGATTAACACTGAAGAGATATTCTTATGGAGGTGTTACCAGGTCCCTCTACAGATGTTCCTTGTACAGAGGGCTTACACCTGCACGACTCACACACACACACACTTGGGGTCAGAAAACTCAATGCACAGCTGAAACGTTTTAGGATTGAATCTCGGACAGGGTGAGACGTATGGGCAAATGTAAAGAGGTTTTTGTCCCTGTTCACCTCAGGTAAATAGGTACCTGAATGTTAAGAGACTTTTGTGGGTCGTACCTGGGCAGGATGAGACGTAGAGCAAAATTTCCATATGCCCATCTGCCTCAGTTTACCTAGACGCAAGTTGGTACTCTGATGTAGCAGGTTGTTGTAGGTGGCATCCTGGACAGGCTGAGACGTATGCTACTGTTCACCCGGCAGTAAGTAAGTGCCTGAGTGTTAGTAGATGGTTGTGGGTGGCATCCTTAATGAATCTCTTAAACGAGACTTAGGTAAACACAGTATCTGAAATACCTTTACATACCATACAACGTCGGACCTGAACACATAAATCTCTGGACTTACTGAAATAAAATCAGAATCCAGATCTGCATGATAATTAGGACATTAACATCCATGGCTCATAGTAGAGGAGATCCAGGAGGCGCTCATGGAAATTATGACAAGACAAAGGGGTAGGGGTGATAAAATGAGAAGGAAAACGACGATAACAAAGGGAAGGTGGAAAGAAAAACGGAGAAACGAGTGGTGAGAAAGAGGGACAATATAGACACTTGTTGAAAAGGACACTTCTTAACAGTTCTGGGTATCTAGCACTGATGAAGCTACTCATGGCAAAACGTTTTCTGTAGTAAATGTCCACAACTAACTAAAGTGTCATTTTTCACGCATTATTTTAACAAATTAGATACATCACCCTGATTCTATATGATATCACCTTATTCTATACGACATCACCCTGTTCTATATGACATCACCCTGTTCTATATGACATCACCCTGTTCTATATGACATCACCCTATTCTATATGACAGTTACAGTAGGAACAAAAGCTAGCTAAGTTTCCTGTCATATTGTGACGCAGGATGGTGCTCATACAGGCTGCTGAAAGCTGTCAACCACCTGAGCTGAGAGACTTCAGTGGAACAATGATGATGTCGTCAAGTATTTCAGCAAGAATTCATCAGCTACGGCAGCTTCAACGGTTTCTTTCCAGCAGAGCTGGAGTTACTATCACTTAGTAACTGCCATCTGTATGGATAGCCTATTACAAACACAGGAGAAATAAAATTTTATGAAGATATCTCCATCCTCAAAGAGCGGGGTCAAAAGTAATTATACATAGGAGACAGAGGATAGAAAAAGGAGTGGAGGAAGAGGGGAGAATTATTTGACGGGGTGCTGGCAGGGGTGACGGGGTGCTGGTTAGGGTGCTGGCTGGGGTGCTGGCTGGGGTGCTGGCAGGGGTGCGAGCGTAGGTCTGCGTCCTCAAGCTGTGTTGGCTAATACATTTTTCCGAGGTGTAAAGAGAAGCTCAAAATTAATATTCAGAGAGAGGGCGCGCGGTCTCAGATTCCAGGACTGGAGCGGACCCGTTGACCCCCTCCCTTCCGCACACATTATATTTAGAAACCATTCTCAGTTTTCTGATTAAAATCAATATCATTATAACTCTGACACGGATTTTCCATGTAAACACTGCAGCTATATATGGTCTCTCGTCCAATCAGTCTCAATCTAGGTGGACAATCTGTCTCACAAAGGTCTTGAAGGTGGAGCAATGCGTTGTCTCACAAAGGTCTTGAAGGTGGAGCAATGCGTTGTCTCACAAGGTCAGTGGAGCAACTTGTCAGTAAGGTGCATCTGTCTCACAAGGTCTTGAAGGTGCAATCGTTGTCAGTCCAAACTGCACTGCCTCATATGGATGTAGTTGTAGTTTTAGTTTTAAAGTGTATATGTTTTGTCAGGGGTCAATCGTGTATAAAGATTATATTTAAAAACATACATTGAATGTTTCATGGAGGAGCCGCATCTAGGCTGTTTGCCAGAGTTAAATATGAAGACATGGTATCAAGCTGGCTTCACACCCTGGGGGAGGGAGGATCATTGATGTCACAACCACTGAAGCTGGCTTCACACCCTGGGGGAGGGAGGAACATTGATGCCACAACCACTGAAGCTGGTTTCACACCCTGGGGGAGGGAGGAACATTGATGCCACAACCACTGAAGCTGGCTTCACACCCTGGGGGAGGGAGGAACATTGATGCCACAACCACTGAAGCTGGCTTCACACCCTGGGGGAGGGAGGAACATTGATGCCACAACCACTGAAGCTGGCTTCACACCCTGGGATGGAGGAACATTGATGCCACAACAGGTGAAATTAAGGTGCTTAAAAACAACACTTATGTGAGGAGAACATGTCTGGTCTGTCTCAGTCACTCACTGAAGTGAGCTTCACACCCTGGAGGAAAGAAGAACATTGATGCCATCAACCACTAAGTTTGGCTTACATGAGAGAGGAACATTGATGCCACAACCACCAAAGCTGGCTTCACACCCTGGGGGAGGGAGGAACATTGATGCCACAACCACTGAAGCTGGCTTCACACACTGGGGGAGGGAGGAACATTGATGCCACAACCACTGAAGCTGGCTTCACACCCTGGGGGAGGGAGGAACGTTGATGCCACAACCACTGAAGCTGGCTTCACACCCTGGGGGAGGGAGGAACATTGATGCCACAACCACTGAAGCTGGATTCACACCCTGGGGGAGGGAGGAACATTGATGCCACAACCACTGAAGCTGGCTTCACACCCTGGGAGAGGGAGGATCATTGATGCCACAACAGGTGAAATTAAAACAAGGTGCCATTAAAAATGACTATAACACTTATGTGAGTGAAATTCATGTCTGTGTCTGTCTGTGTCTGTGTCTCTCACCTGTTAGTGAAGACCTTCACCACTCACCTGGAAGGAAAGTAATATACATCAGTAATAATATACATCAATAATAAATCAATATATATTTGTTTAACAGAGTAAATATTTAGTCCTGTTGAATAATAATATTGAATATTACCAGATTATTACCAGTTTGTTATTACCAGT
The DNA here is from genome assembly GCA_009830355.1 of Cherax destructor. Classification (NCBI taxonomy): domain Eukaryota; kingdom Metazoa; phylum Arthropoda; class Malacostraca; order Decapoda; family Parastacidae; genus Cherax; species Cherax destructor. The sequence goes on from WNWK01009208.1 coordinate 45,893, forward strand.
TTGTTATTACCAGTTTGTTATTACCAATTTGTTACAGCCTACTCTTTACTATCTCTTGTTATTATCCGATTATTACCTGCATGTTATTAGAAGCTTGTTATCATCTGTTTGTTATTGCAGGAGTTGTACTGAAGGTGTTCCGTAAATTTTACCAAACAATGAACCAGTAAGACATGTGCATCAGTTAGGTATCTTTGCTCCTAAACGTTTCGCTCACACAGTAGACTTCTTCAGTCGAATACATAAGTAGCAGTCGTGGTAAATATGATGTAATTAGTCCGTCAGCCTTGGAGAAATAGTTATTAAGGTGGTGAGTCCCTCAACCTGGAGAAGTGTTCAACCTCCCTTCACGACATGGAGTCTTATTATCAAGGTAGCTTACCTTCTAGTGGTAGCAAGGGCACCAATAACAGGTCGTCTCATTACACCATTAGGCAATTAACAAGGTACTTCCCATAGGTTTTCCACTTTGGTATCAAAGGAAAAGAGTTAGTTCCTCATAGGAACCCTTCACTGGTATCAAGGTACTTCCCTTCACTGGTATCAAGGTACTTCCCTTCACTGGTATCAAGGTACTTCCCTTCACTGGTATCAAGGTACTTCCCTTCACTGGTATCAAGGTACTTCCCTTCACTGGTATCAAGGTACTTCCCTTCACTGGTATCAAGGTACTTCCCTTCACTGGTATCAAGGTACTTCCCTTCACTGGTATCAAGGTACTTCCCTTCACTGGTATCAAGGTACTTCCCTTCAGGAGGCTAAACTCAAAAAATATCTTTTTCATAAGATTCATCATCTGTTAAAGTTTAAAGCCATTCGGAAGAGGCTTTCTCAAGTTATCACAGGGAAACGAAAATCCTGGAATGGTCAGTATAAAGCCAACCTGGGAGCACCTGCAGGTGCCAGTAGTGCCATGAACCTTCTCCTAGTGATAGTTGATTTGAAGCCGATTAATTAAAACGTTCTCATGCAATAAACAAAAACTTTAGAGGAAGAAAATAACACTAAGTACATGTGCCGGCTCTGGAATAAAACCGTACGAAAATATGACTTTTAAGGGCTCACTAACTTGACCAGACTTTGACTACCTCGTCACCTCTTCTCTTAACCTGACTTGGAATTTCTTCACATGACCTGACCTCCACCTCACCTCTTCACCTCTATTCTGGTCTTCTCCCATTTTTTCCGCTCATTTGGGACCTGATAATGGTACAATATGGCCTGAAACATTCCTTCCAGTTATGAATTAGGAGTAAACTAGTACAGCCACGATATTGTGACTTTTGTTATTGATGTCCTCTCGTGTTACTTAAATAGTACTTGACTATATAACCTTCGTAGTGACTGTGTAAATGTTCCAAGTCGGCCGAAACGTGTGGGTTATTTGTGAAATATGCTCGTAATATGATTTTTTTTTTTCAAAAACATTAGCACCTACACAAATCACTGCATTAACAGTTTCTGAAAAGTCCAAAAATGCGGTGGAATTGTTACAGGAGAGTTTTTAACAGCCTGGAGTCAGCCTGGAGCTACCTGGAGTCTACCTGGAGCACCTGGAGTCTACCTGGAGCTACCTGGAGTCTACCTGGAGATACCTGGAGACTATCTGGCGTCTACCTGGAGTCAACCTGGAGCTACCTGGAGTCAACCTGGAGTACCTGAGTTCCTGAGGGTCAGTTACTGGGCACCCCCGCGGCCTGGGAAGCATGATCTAAACGAGGTTTCAATAATGATGTCAAGAGCTAGAGACTGTTACCTTGAGACTTGAACAAGACGTGTGTACAACACGTAAGACATGTATACAACACGTAAGAAATGTGTACAACACATGTCTTACATTTTACGTGGAGTTTACCAGGAGAGGGTTCCAGGGGTTTACGCCCCCGCGGCCCGGTCTGTGACCAGGCCTCAAATATAATTTTTTTTTCAAAACCATTAGCACCCACGCAGGTCATTGCATTAACAGTTTCTGAAAAGTCCAAAAATGCAGTGGAATTGTTACAGAAGAGTTTTTAAAAGCCTTGTGAAGTGTTGTTAATGGATATTCATCACAGCCTGGGCACACCGGAAGTGCTACTTCCGGTCTATTAAGCTGGACAGTGCCGTCAGTGACATGAATAATTATCCAGTCAGAAGGAATTGATAATCTCTAAATAAAGATGAGCAGGTGATCCACATTTATTAACTTTGACGTAATACATACCATTATACAAGTAATCTAATTATGATTTGGGATTCAGTTACTTTTACCGTATTTTCCGACATATAAGACGCGCCTTTTTTCCCACAAAACGTCTTTGAAAATTAGCCTGAGCCTTATATGCTCAAGGTCAGGGTCAAGGATAAGCTATAGGTTACGCTTTAACGTAAAATAAAAGGGTAATTAACTGATTTACCGTTATAAGATTGCTATCGTGCGTCTTATATGCCGGAAAATAAGGTACTTCTCGATGTGAAGCTGTGTGTGTTTTGGCCTTTCTAGGGGCATTACACTTCTTACTATGGTAAATAAAACGTATGTGCAATGCTTGGATATCTTTATTGTAAAACGTTTCGCCATACAGTGACTTCCTCAGTCCAATACAGGTTGAAGATCAGAAGGAGTTTGAGGTAATCAGTCCCTTGGCCTAGAGTCGATGTAATCAGTCCAAAAATCTTGAAAAGAATAAAGCATATGCGCATATGTTGTATTTTTAGCAAGACTGAGGGACTGATTACCTCAAACTCCTTCTGATCTTAATAATACTTCTCTGTATTGGACTGATGAAGCCACTGTGTGGCGAAACATTTCTTCAGTAAAGATACCCAAGTGTTGTCAGTTCTCTGAACCATTTATGTACACTTTTACTATAAACATTTAGACACTGCTCGCTAAGAACATTACACTGCTTAATACGGACATACGTCACTGCTGTCTCACCTTCAGATTGTTACAAGGTCCTCATCACGTACGATCAAGTTAATGAATAAGTCACGTACAACACCTGTGTATCTTTGTTTAGAAGACGTTTCGCCCAGCAGGGGGATGAGAGGGGGGTTAAGAATAGCAAGGGCATGTATCTTGCCTGGCAGGATATGCTGGATTTTCATATATAAATGTCAGCTGTTTCAGGTGTTATTGACAAGTGCTGGGCATCTGCCAAGCCAGACTGCAGCTGTCGCATCTGTTAGTGTCAGGTGCTGTACCTCTGCAGCTGGACTCTGTAGTGAGAGGCACAGCCTCGCTGCTCGCTTCCTGGTGTTCAATTCTAATTTGTATTCCTCAGGGTGTCAGCGGCCAGCTATGAATACAACAATAGCTACGACATCAGCAATAATAGTTAACAACAGCATCAGCAGCAGTAATAGCCACATCAGCAGAAGCAGCAGCAGGAACAGTAACGGTAGTAGCAACAACCCCGGCAACAGCAGTAGCCTCAGCAACAGTAGTAGTAACAGTAACAACAGTAGTAACAGTAAAAATAACAGTTACAACAGTAGCAACAACAACTTCTTGTATATAGAGTTTAAAGGTCGATTTATGAGGTGCAAGAGACACTGTTATCAGTCTGCCTGTGTTAAATCTCACCAGCAGTGATAACTCTGATGTCATCTCATAACAGTGACACAGCTGCCCCATTCCTGACGCCCCATTCCTGACGCCCCATTCCTGACGCCCCATTCCTGACGCCCCATTCCTGACACCCCATTCCTGACGCCCCATTCCTGCAGCTCCATCCATCTAGCCTCCCCACACATCTCCGTCATCCCTCATTATCCTGTCACTCTTCCGTTCCACCACCCTACCCATTCTATCGCCCACACTTGTCCTGCCCCCCAGTCACCCATCTTGTAGTTTCACAAACCTGCCGCCCCATCCACTCATATGCTCCACCCACCCGGCACACCCATCAACCCACCCGGCACACCCATCAACCCACCCGGCACACCCATCAACCCACCCACCTTTACCCACTAATAAAACCTAATCTTATCCGGTAAGATACAGAAGTTGCTACCCAATGTCTCCCGTTTGACCATTGACCTCTATTAAATATAGCGGTTGTTCAAGCCCCGTGACCCGTGACCCGTGACCCGTGACCCGCGACCCGCGACCCGTGACCCGTGACCCGCGACCCGTGACCCGCGACCCGTGACCCGCGACCCGTGACCCGCGACCCGCGACCCGCGACCCGAGACGCGTCACGAAACAACGACAATGTGTATTATGCCATTGGAAGATCAACTTAAATCCATTTCATCTCAGATTTTCCAAGACAGAGTTCACCAACATTACCTGTGATATACCCGTGACCAGTCTTCGAGAGTTTCTCCATCCTTGGAACTCGGCCAAGGGCAAGGCTTTTCCGAAGACTACCTGTTCAATCAGGCTGTTGATGCTTGCGGCCGGCTGGTCCACTGGCCATCAAAGCTTGATGTGACACCTGGGTGGTAGTGATCCAGTTTCTTCTTGAAGATTTTCTGATATCTTCTGATAGCATGTTCAACAGTCTTGGTCCGCGGATGTTGATGTAGTGTTCTCGTATTGTACACATGGCACCCTAGCTTTACGCTGCGTTTGTTTTACTCTTCTTGCCATATTTATCTTTCTAGTATATTTGTTCTAACCTGGCCTTCAAGTACCTTCTATATATATATTATCAGGTGTGTCTCTCACTTCACTAAGTATTTTGAGATATTACCAATATTTTAATGGCTTCATTGGCTGTGTGCTGGCAGTGAACGATCTACCTATTCCATCTTTGACATCTCTCCTGCCTTGAACGGCGCTCACAACAGTCAACAGTATTGTATAGGACAAAGCACAAGTGACTTGAATAGTGCCACCATTTTCATTATTCATCTTATTTTAAAAGTTCTCATTATCAACGCGGTGATCATTATAACTTTCGCGGCATTTGCTTCATTGTCTTATCTAAATAATAAGTCAGCTGACGTTATTATATCAATTTCTTGTACATGTTCACTTCGCTGTATAGGACGCTCCTTCTGTGTCTTGTATCCAGTGCTCCGCTCCTTCTGTGTCTTGTATCCAGTGCTCCGCTCCTTCTGTGTCTTGTATCCAGTGCTCCGCCCTTCTGTGTCTTGATCCAGTGCTCCGCTCCTTCTGTGTCTTGTATCCAGTGCTCCGCTCCTTCTGTGTCTTGTATCCAGTGCTCCGCTCCTTCTGTGTCTTGTATCCAGTGTTCCGCTCCTTCTGTGTCTTGTATCCAGTGTTCCGCTCCTTCTGTGTCTTGTATCCAGTGCTCCGCTCCTTCTGTGTCTTGTATCCAGTGTTCCGCTCCTTCTGTGTCTTGTATCAGTGTTCCGCTCCTTCTGTGTCTTGTATCCAGTGTTCCGCTCCTTCTGTGTCTTGTATCCAGTGTTCCGCTCCTTCTGTGTCTTGTATCCAGTGTTCCGCTCCTTCTGTGTCTTGTATCCAGTGTTCCGCTCCTTCTGTGTCTGTATCCAGTGTTCCGCTCCTTCTGTGTCTTGTATCCAGTGTTCCGCTCCTTCTGTGTCTTGTATCCAGTGCTCCGCTCCTTCTGTGTCTTGTATCCAGTGTTCCGCTCCTTCTGTGTCTTGTATCCAGTGCTCCGCTCCTTCTGTGTCTTGTATCCAGTGCTCTTTTGCGTTCTTTATCTTTCCATATATAAAATCAGTTGGAATTTATCACCATTTATATTGCCCACTGGAAGGCTTCCATATTTACTTCCATATTTTGTTTGTGCTCTACTGAGGCGACTGTCACGCTCCCTGGTTTTAACTGTCACGCTCCCTGGTTTTAACTGTCACGCTTCCTGGTTTTAACTGTCACGCTTCCTGGTTTTAACTGTCACGCTTCCTGGTTTTAACTGTCACGCTCCCTGGTTTTAACTGTCACGCTCCCTGGTTTTAACTGTCACGCTCCCTGGTTTTAACTGTCACGCTTCCTGGTTTTAACTGTCACGCTCCTGGTTTTAACTGTCACGCTCCCTGGTTTTAACTGTCACGCTCCCTGGTTTTAACTGTCACGCTCCCTGGTTTTAACTGTCACGCTCCCTGGTTTTAACTTTCACGCTCCCTGGTTTTAACTGTCACGCTCCCTGGTTTTAACTTTCACGCTTCCTGGTTTTAACTGTCACGCTCCCTGGTTTTAACTGTCACGCTCCCTGGTTTTAACTGTCACGCTTCCTGGTTTTAACTGTCACGCTCCCTGGTTTTAACTGTCACGCTCACTGGTTTTAACTGTCACGCTCCCTGGTTTTAACTGTCACGCTTCCTGGTTTTAACTGTCACGCTCCCTGGTTTTAACTGTCACGCTCCCTGGTTTTAACTGTCACGCTCCTGGTTTTAACTGTCACGCTCCCTGGTTTTAACTGTCACGCTCCCTGGTTTTAATTGTCACGCTTCCTGGTTTTAACTGTCACGCTCCCTGGTTTTAACTGTCACGTTCCCTGGTTTTAACTGTCACGCTTCCTGGTTTTAACTGTCACGCTCCCTGGTTTTAACTGTCACGCTCACTGGTTTTAACTGTCACGCTCCCTGGTTTTAACTGTCACGCTTCCTGGTTTTAACTGTCACGCTCCCTGGTTTTAACTGTCACGCTCCCTGGTTTTAACTGTCACGCTCCTTGGTTTTAACTGTCACGCTTCCTGGTTTTAACTGTCACGCTCCCTGGTTTTAATTGTCACGCTTCCTGGTTTTAACTGTCACGCTCCCTGGTTTTAACTGTCACGTTCCTGGTTTTAACTGTCACGCTTCCTGGTTTTAACTGTCACGCTCCTGGTTTTAACTGTCACGCTCCCTGGTTTTAACTGTCACGCTCCCTGGTTTTAACTGTCACGCTCCCTTGTTTTAACTGTCACGCTCCCTGGTTTTAACTGTCACGCTTCCTGGTTTTTACTGTCACGCTTCCTGGTTTTAACTGTCACGCTCCTGGTTTTAACTGTCACACTTCCTGGTTTTAACTGTCACGCTCCCTGGTTTTAATTGTCACGCTTCCTGGTTTTAACTGTCACGCTCCCTGGTTTTAACTGTCACGCTCCCTGGTTTTAACTGTCACGCTCCCTGGTTTTAACTGTCACGCTCCCTGGTTTTAACTGTCACCTTCAATGTGTCGTTCACGAGGCTTAACTCGCCTAGTTTCTCATATATTTAACTATAACACATTTCTGGGTGGAAAGGTTTGCAGTTCTTTGAATGTCTTATGCCTCTACTTGGGAAGTCTCGGGATTTCTTTGGATGGTTGTAATTACATATGTCTTTTCTGTCACCGTCTCTCCAGATTTGCAAAGACACTAGGCATAGTTCAGACATAGATGGGTTTTCCGTTTGTTGTGGTTTACGTTTTGGTTTATGTGTTTGATTTATCGACAGTTTCATTTGAAGTGTTGTTGGTAGTTCCTCTCCACTTTGTGTGTACTGGTCGTCGTGCCTGCTTGTTTTCCTCTGGTGTATTTAACGACTTACCTCGTTGTCTTTTACGACCTTCCTTACACTTGATTTATAACAGAAAGGGAGAAAGACCTCGGTGTGTACACAGTTTTGTCCTGAACTCTGTGCTGTATCACTGTCCAGGTCTGACATGGAGGGCACCTGATCCAGGTCTGCAGGGAGGGTACCTGGCCCACGTCTGACAGGGAGGGTACCTGGTCCAGGTCTGACAGAGAGGGCACCTGGTTCAGGTCTGACAGGGAGGGTATCTGGTCCAGGTCTGACAGGGAGAGTACCTGGTCCAGGTCTGACAAGGAGGGCACCTGGTCCAGGTCTGACAGGGAGGGTACCTGGTCCAGGTATGACAGTTAGGGCACCTGGTCCAGGTCTGACAGGGAGGGTACCTGGTCCAGGTCTGACAGGGAGGGCACCTGGTCCACGTCTGACAGTGAGGGTACCTGGTCCAGGTCTGACAGGAGGGCACCTGGTCCAGGTCTGACAGGAGGGCACCTGGTCCACGTCTGACAGGGAGGGTACTGGTCCAGGTCTGACAGGGAGGCACCTGGTCCAGGTCTGACAGGAGGGCACCTGGTCCACGTCTGACAGGGAGGGCACCTGGTCCAGGTCTGACAGAGAGGGCACCTGGTCCACGTCTGACAGGGAGGGTACCTGGTCCAGGTCTGACAGGGAGGGCACCTGGTCCACGTCTGACAGGGAGGGTACCTGGTCCAGGTCTGACAGGGAGGGCACCTGGTCCACGTCTGACAGGGAGGGTACCTGGTCCACGTCTGACAGGGAGGGTACCTGGTCCAGGTCTGACAGGGAGGGCACCTGGTCCACGTCTGACAGTGAGGGTACCTGGTTCCTCCTCCATCTCTACATTCTATCCTTCTTTATTTGCATTTAATTATATTTGTAATTTTATGTTTAGTATTGGTAAGGCGTCTGTCTGCTGGTAAGGCGTCTGTCTGCTGGTAAGGCGTCTGTCTGCTGGTAAGGCGTCTGTTTGCTGGTAAGGCGTCTGTCTGCTGGTAAGGCGTCTGTCTGCTGGTAAGGCGTCTGTCTGCTGGTAAGGCGTCTGTCTGCTGGTAAGGCGTCTGTTTGCTGGTAAGGCGTCTGTCTGCTGGTAAGGCGTCTGTCTGTTGGTAAGGCGTATGTCTGCTGGTAAGGCGTATGTCTGCTGGTAAGGCGTATGTCTGCTGGTTTCACTCTCCTCAAATGATATTGTGTTAGTAACCAAACCACGGAGCGGGTGGGGTCTGAACCTGTGGCGAGTCTTAAACTCCAGGCCAGCGTGTTAACCACTCGTCCAGCTGACTCTAGTTGGATGAATCTTATTGTAGCCAGCTGGCCCAGCTGGCTTACGCACTGTCCTGGAGTTTTACGACTCACTCGCCATGCTTTCAAACCCAACCCGTTCCCTGGTTTATTTGCAATCGTGTTATCACAGTTTCGTGAGTCGTGGTACTAACGTCACGTCTCTGTATACTTCGTGGTGGTGATGGTTGCCCACTCATGACCTCCGTCTTATCCTTTCAGGTCTTCTCGCACCTATACAAGGTAAAAGACTCTTCCTTGGTTTGAACTGACGTTGACCCCTGGAACTCTCTCCAGGTAAACTCCAGGTAAACTCCAGTTATCCTGAGCACAGATCCAGTAGATGTTTTGTTGATGTCTGATAGTTGTGTCTTTTTACTCTCTTCATACAAGTGAATTTTGTGTGAACTAACACAGTGTACAGTTAACACTGTAAAGAATAAAAAGGTATGATACCATGACTCGAACAAAGCACAAATAACCCGCACATAAGAAAAACTTAGAACGACATTTCGGTCCGTCCAGGACCATTACCTAGTAGTACAGTGTGAGTAATTAATGGTCTAGGCCGGACCGAAACGTCGTTACAAGTTTCAATGTGCGGGTTATTTGCGTGTGTTGCCACTATGTGTACGAGGACAGGTGCTGCCTTGTAATAAACACAGCAGGTTGCCTACTTGTAGTTCATATTGAATGACAAGTGTGGCTATACTCTGAGTTATGACGTATCTCTGTGTCTTTGTCAAATATGTGTCACGTGTAAGTGCTAGTGGTTCTACAACGAGTTGAACACCTTCAGGTTCAAGTTAGTTACTCATTCGTCAAAGGATCTTGACTGTTGTGTGTGATATGTGGGGTCGGTGTTGGTGTGAAGGGCGGGGGGTACCGCTGGAGGTCTCTGGTAGTGATGGTGGTACCGCTGGAGGTCTCTGGTAGTGATGGTGGTACCGCTGGAGGTCTCTGGTAGTGATGGTGGTACCGCTGGAGGTCTCTGGTAGTGATGGTGGTACCGCTGGAGGTCTCTGGTAGTGACGGTACATGGTGGTGGTACTGGTGAGTGGTGTATATTCGAGTATTGAGTACCAAAGTTGATACGACGCTGTGTCTGTTATATTTATCTAAGTCTGCTATAAGCATGAGAAACAATGGAGGCACCAGGATCGTGCCTTGAAATACTGAACATTTTACCTTGCTAAGTCTAGACATAGCTTTGTTTACTCCTAGCTTGTGTCCTATTCGTTAGCAAACAGAGTATCCATTGTCACGCTTTTCTTATGTTTATTGGCTCTATTAAATGCGCTATCACTCCATGATCGTATTTGTAAAATTCCAAAGTCCGTGTAGACCAAGTTTCAGTTTCGGGTTTCTTCCAAAAACCTTCGTAATTTTGCCATAATGGTTTAATAGCTGTAACGTGATCTTACTCTAAGACATCCAGGTTGACTTAGGATGTGTAGGTCATGCTTTTCCATATTACTTTTCCATTTCTGAGTTAAACTGTAACACCTTACTACTTAGTCTATCTCATCTACAAACATATTCCCCCTCACATAAAGTCTAGCACTATCCTACACTACTAGACATGCACCGTCACATGACGTGTATCTACGCATGAACATCAACACAGTATCAAACACAACACGAGACATGAAACGACGGATTGCTATACAAGTCTTATGTATGTGATTCTCTTACTGGGACCATCTTCAGGTCTCAGTGAGAGACGCAAATATAAATCCCTTCAACTCTAAATTTCTGTGAAGATCAATGGTTCAGAGAACCGACAAGTTGATAAATTAGACACGTACAATACTTGGGTATCTACTGTGGAAACGTTTCGTCAGCATGTGGCTTCTTTAGTCCAATGAAGGAAAGAATGATTGAAGCTCAGAAGAAGCTTAAGGTAATCAGTCCATCAGTCTTATCAAGACTGATGGACTGACTACATCGACTCCAGGCTGAGGGACTCATTACCTCAACTCCTTCTGATCAATTATTTTTCATAGTGACCTCGTATACGAAAATCGTGCATAAGTAAATTGTAAGTTCTTTGAGTATTTGGCTAATGAACCTAGAAATTTCTGGAATTTCGATGCTGGAACTCGGAAGTTTACGAATAAAGACACCCAAGAGTTGTACATGTATTTAATTTATCTAAATTTATCTGTGCTTATGGATTTTGAATTACAAGTATGCCAACGTTATTTAAAACCATCCACTATGCCAGGCATGCGAGTTAAAAATTATGAACAGCGTTATTGAAATTAATTAGTCTAATTTTTTATTCCCGTCTCTTAAAATATTAATGAAAATGACTAAAGCTTTTTTTTGCTAATTACGATTTTCATTAACGTGATCTTATTCTCTTGCTTAAAATATCAATAACACTGTTCTTGGAATATTAATTAGGTGGCGCCTCACTCCTTCAACCAAAATGTGTTTAATCATACCAGTTTTTATATACAATTGAGGTTTAATGTGATGGGGAAGGTGTGAGGCAGCCTCAGGTGACAATGATTACAGATAACAGTGTTAATACTGTGATAGAGGATCAAAACACTTAGATAACAGTGTTAATACTGTGATAGAGGACCCAAACACTTAGATAACAGTGTTAATACTGTGATAGAGGACACAGATACTTAGATAACAGTGTTAATACTGTGATAGAGGACACAGATACTTAGATAACAGTGTTAATACTGTGATAGAGGACCCAAACACTTAGATAACAGTGTTAATACTGTGATAGAGGACACATATACTTAGATAACAGTGTTAATACTGTGATAGAGGACCCAAACACTTAGATAACAGTGTTAATACTGTGATAGAGGACACAGATACTTAGATAACAGTGTTAATACTGTATAGAGGACCAACACTTAGATAACAGTTTAATACTGTGATGAAGACACAGATACTTAGATAACAGTTTAATCTGTGATAGAGGACCCAGATACTTAGATAACAGTTTAATACAGTGAAAGAGGACCCAACAATTAGATAACAGTTAACACAGTGATGAGGACCCAAACACTGTATAGCTGTCGAAGAATATCCGTATTGTGGATGTATGGCCTGCAGTTCCATGTAGACGTGTTTACTCTGCGTTTGCAATGCTCCGCCATCTTGTGATAATGAATGGGAGACAATGTGTGAGACTCAGTACCGTGTGAGACTCATTACCGTGTGAGACTCATTACCGTGTGAGACTCAGTACCGTGTGAGACCAGAGATCCCGAGTATTCATTGGCTACGATGTGTGATACCAGGAACTGAATTGAGAAAGGAAGGTTGGAAGGGAAAGAAGGTTGAAGGGGGGAAGGAAAGTTGAGGGCTGAAGGAAAGTTGATGGGGGAAAGGGAGAGGGGAAGACTGGAGGGAAACTGAAAAGCAGAAGAGAAAAAATGGAAAGACTTGAGGTGGCCGAGTTCATGTGGTAGGGGGGCAGAGAGAGGGCGAAGAAAGGCAGAGAAGGGAGGGGAAGCAGCCTGGGGCAGAGGGAGAGGGGAAGCAGCCTGAGGCAGAGAGGGAGAGTGGTTAAGGGGGGTCAACACACAGTAATATCCGTGCAACTTGAATCATGTTGCAGCCCTGATACCTCGACGGGTACACCCGGATATATACCATGACGGCAGAGAGGGGGAGAGGTGATGGAGGGTGTGTGAGGTGATGGAGAGGTGTGTGAGGTGATGGAGGGTGTGTGAGGTGATGGAGGTGTGTGAGGTGATGGAGGGTGTGTGAGGTGATGGAGGTGTGTGAGGTGATGAGGGTGTGTGAGGTGATGGAAGGTGCGTGAGGTGATGGAAGGTGCGTGAGGTGATGGCGGGTGCAGCACTACCCCACACACACAGGACGGAGGGCAGCACCACCTCATACACACAGGACGGAGGGCAGCACCACCTCATACACACAGGACGGAGGGCAGCACCACCTCATACACACAGGACGGAGGGCAGCACCACCTCATACACACAGGACGGAGGGCAGCACCACCACACACACAGGACGGAGGGCAGCACCACCTCATCACACAGGACGGAGGGCAGCACTACCTCATACACACAGGACGGAGGGCAGCACCACCTCATACACACAGGACGGAGGGCAGCACCACCTCATACACACAGGACGGAGGGCAGCACCACCTCATACACACAGGACGGAGGGCAGCACCACCTCATACACACAGGACGGAGGGCAGCACCACCCCACACATACCTGGCAGTGAGCAATGTGAGTCACTGCCTCACAACAACTGCATATATAAAATTACTAATATTACTCCTAACATATCCCTGACATGTGACTCTGAGTTTTAGCTTACAAACATAAACAAACTATTATAAAGAACGAAAATGCACAATACCCTGACTGCAAAAATACTCAGATAACCAGCAAATAGGAGAGAGGAGCTGTGACCACGTTTCGCTCCGACTTTGACCACTTACAAGTCACACTAACAGACGAAGGTGAGGAAGCCAGTAAAAGTAAATGATCTTCTCTCCTATGGGCGGGTTATTTGTGTAACAATATTATATCAAATTTGTCATGCGCTTGGAGCGCATCCTATCCTAGGTTCTCTATACATATGCTACTATGTATGATATTCTATGTAACTGTATTTGTGTATACCTGAATAAACTTACTAGACTATCACTTTTTCACTTTCATGTTGCTCACATTGCAATATAAATTGTTGTGGATGACCCACTAACAGGAAAATTACCAACAGGTTCACCAGTTACTCTAACAGCAAGAGTCGAGGCCTCCAGACACTCCACATATACACACATCAAAGGTTATCCTTAATTTTTAAAGGGGTGGAGAGGTAAGCCAGCGGAAGGCTTCGGTCACATGACCAAAATCCCCAGTGGTGGGTCATCATATGACTGAGACCCGCGTCAGGAAACACTTGTCCTGTTTCCTGATAAATCTTATCTAACACTGAAGATCTTGAAGACAGGTGAGCCTCTTATAACCTCCATATAAGACTTCAAAAAAATTATCATGTAAATAATCAGTGGGATCCTAAAGTCCATGACAACACTGTGTCATACCTGCTACGGCTTCGAGGGTTTTTCTATTCTTGACGCCAGGCATAAAGCCGAGCGTGATCATTAAGACTATTGCTGCCTGTGGTTCACAGGTCAACACAATCATTGCAACCTGGCTGATCAAGCACCTACTGAGTGTCACCTTCAAGAGGCCTGAAGGTGACACTCGTGCCTACTGAGTGTCACCTTCAAGAGGCCTGAGGGCGACACTGGTGCCTACTGAGTGTCACCTTCAAGAGGCTTGAAGGTGACACTGGTGCCTACTGAGTGTCACCTTCAAGAGGCCTGAAGGCGACACTGGTGCCTACTGAGTGTCATCTTCAAGAGGCCTGAAGGTGACACTGGTGCCTACTGAGTGTCACCTTCAAGAGACCTGAAAGTGACACTCGTGCCTACTGAGTGTCACCTTCAAAAGGCTTGAAGGTGACACTCGTGCCTACTGAGTGTCACCTTCAAGAGGCTTGAAGGCTGACACTCGTGCCTACTGAGTGTCACCTTCAAGAGGCCTGAAGGCGACACTCGTGCCTACTGAGTGTCACCTTAAGAGTAACGGGAGGGGAGGACTATAATATCTCCAAGAGATTTGCTGCATAAAAAATACAAACATCGAAGAAAAAAAAAACAATCTGTGTGAGTAGATATTTTAGAACACGAAAAACTGTTTTTAGGTGTATTATATCGACCCCAAACTTAGAAATTACCCAACGAAGATTACTCTGGGACGAACTAGTATCAAAATAAAGTCCTGGGAGATTTTAGTTTGAGCCAAGATGATTGGAACTCTCAGGCTGGAATCCTCAGGTCTAACAACTTCTACAGCTTGTTAATGGCTTCTTTATAAATCATTTTGTGGAAATAATTTGCTTAGCCTAATTGTGACAAACAAGGAGACCCTTGTAAGTGTGAGGGAAAAGCCAGTAGTAATTAGGGTTATGGTTGTACGGACAGCCAGGAACCATTAGCATGTTACACCCGCACTTCCATCTAGCGGACTGAGGCAAAACTCCAGTTCCTGGTGTCTGAGTTGCTTTAATTTCTACTCCTGGTAGTATTACCTGGTGTGGGTTGAAGTTTGGAGAGTCACTTCACCTCCACTCTTCTCCTGATCAGGTAAGGTGATCTATCAGGAGTATTTCTGTTCGTTGTTCTTTTATTTTCCTGGTTACCAGTAATGACATTAAGATTGCACACCACCCTATGTCTTTCTTAAATGTTATAATTCTATTACTTTAGTTAACCAGTTTATTTTCTTTATTATCAGCTCTGCTGTTGGCCTGGTCATCCAGGGTATACGCCAGAAATATTGGAGTAAGATAAACCATACCACGGGTGGGGTTCGAACCCGCGGTCAGAGAGTCTCAAAACTCCAGACCGTCGCGTAAGCCACTGGGCCAGCTAGCTTCAATAAGATTCATCCATCTAGGTATATTTCTACACCATAAGAGTAAGATACCAGTTTACTGGACTTGAGGATATTATGACTACTCCTCACCTCTACCATCATACTTGTGGTGATACAACAAAGTGGTAACAGGAGATTCCAGAACATGGGACGATTACCACCACCCAGGATAACTTACACCATTTCTTCAAACATCCGAAGACCATCCTGGGCTTTACATACTCCTGCCCTAACATCTTACCAGAACCCCATGTAGACAGCCTATGCTCCCTGTTAGGTTCATATCTCGCGGCACTCCAGTGCTGCCATCTATAGGCTTATTCAGGTCAGTGAGACGCGATGCCCAAGCGTTCTCACTTCACCGGCCTACCTCATTGAAGCAGGTTGTTCCCCCAAGCTGGCTTCCGATCCCCTCATGTTTCTGCCCATGTTAACCTACACAGTAAAGTGCATCTAGTCATCGGCCGTCTCAATTCAACCCACGTTACCCCTTACTAAACCTGCAGTCAGCAAGATAAGCAGGAAATAACAGTGGTTGCAGCGGTGTTCCACGACAGAGTGAGCTTTGTTCTCACAGTGTAGGGGACCAGTCGATCATCCGTGATCATCCAGTTCACCCGCTGGCTTATAGCGTCATCCGTCGCTTCCAGCGTCTCGTAGGTGCTTGAGACAGATCATCGTCCTTGATTTTTCCACAAAATCGGGACATAGGCGTCATGGCGTCATCTCCAGCCTCTGCAGTCACATGTGTGTTCATCTTCTACTCTACAACTCTCCAGTGTTCTCCTGCACCCTTCTCCTGCATCCAGCAGCGTCCCTACGCCCTTCCTACAGCTACAAGAGACACAAGGTGAGGTTGTTTTGGGTGTGTTGGTGCTGTGTACACGCTAGTCTACGTCAGGGCGTGGCTGCCCGCCTACCCCACATCACCATTCCCTCGTCTCCACTCATCCTGCCAAGTTCTACGCTCCCTGTATCCAGCTCACCGTCTGAGTGTGTTGGCTTCTCCGAGTTCTTCAAGAAGCCATTCCCGGCTTACCACGTGGGAACCCAGCTGGTTTGTCCCCCAAGCCAGGTGCCAGCAGTGTTCTCCGTGCCTCGTTCCTGTGTTCTGCAATCAACACCTTCCTCCAGCTAGAACAGTGATTTTTTGTTGTCTTAAAATTTTGTATCTCATAACTTTCCCCCAGCGAAAACTGTAAAGTAAAATTCATTTTAGTAATTGTTTGCAGCCCCTTGCAGTAATACCTTGCATCACAACTACTCAAACCCATTTTATTTGCAGATGACACAACATATGTCTTCTCTCACCCAAATCCAGTTATACTGGCCAACACTGTTAATGCCGAATTACAGAAAATATCAACATGGATGACGACTAACAAGCTTACTCTCAATACTGACAAGACCTACTTCATACAGTTTGGAAGCAAAGCCACAAATGTTCCACTTAACATAACGCTCAATGGTTCACCCATCACAAGACTCACAGAGGGAAAATTCCTAGGAATCCACCTTGACAGTAGTCTTAAATTCCAAACACATATACAACAAATTTCCAAGAAAATCTCGAAGACAGTAGGCATATTATCAAAGATACGCTATTATGTACCTCAATCAGCTCTCCTTGCACTATATCATTCACTTATCTACCCGTATCTCACCTATGGAATCTGTGCATGGGGATCAACAACGTTAAATCACCTTAGACCACTCATAACACAACAAAAGGCCGCAGTCAGAATGATAACAAATTCCCACTCTAGACAGCATACTCCACCAATATTCAAAAGTCTCAAACTACTCACCGTAAAGAACATTCATACTTACTCTTGTGCCTACTACATATATAAAACTTTACACTCTAATATAAACCCTCTGCTCAAAACTCTCCTCACCAACTTTAATAGGACCCATGACCACAACACACGACACAGATCACTTTTTGATATACCCCGTGTTCATATCAACCTATGTAAAAATTCTATGCACATAAAGGGCCCCAGAATCTGGAATTCATTACCAGTAAATATTAAGATAATCTTGTCTGAAAATCAATTTAAGACTCAACTCAAAAACCACCTACTCACCCAAACCTAAATGATCATACTATAAACTACTTTGAAAAATGCTCATTGTTACTTTCCTATACGATAATCTCAATTTTTAATAATATGTTACTATTATGTTACCCCTACTCATATTATAAGTTAATGTCAAAAATGCTCAATGTTATTTTCCTTAAGATAATCTCAATTCCATATTAGCATTCAAGAATCTTAACACCTGTAACAATCTAAGATCTAATATCATTATATAATAATTTAAACAGTAAAATTTCATCATATTGTAATTTTGAAAATAATTTTTAACTAGAATAAACTCAATAAATTTCTCTAATATTAAGTACATAGTTTTTAAGGACTAGAATAAGCTGCCCCTAATGCCATGGCATGTCAGTGGCTCTCCTTGCACTCAATTTACATTGTAACTTCCGATACCCATGTAATCTGCAATGAAATAAAATTTGTTTTGTTTGTTTGTTTGTTTAATTTGTTCGGTTGAGTGTCCCAAAGCCACGGTCAGTGTGAACACCTCACTGCCACGCTCAGCTGACGACTTTCCCTGTTTACTGAAATCCCTCGTTTTCACAGACTTCTGCGCCCTTTTCCTGTTCTTCCCAAGCATTGCACAATATTTTCTACATTTTGAAGACCCCATAGCAGTCCACAAGTGCTCACAGAGTGTGTATCGCCCCAGTACACACCTGTCGTTTCAGACCTGCCTGCTTGTGCCTACTCACCACCTACAATCAAAAGTTAAGTAAACAGTGACTTATCTAGCATTTCCTAAAATTTGTGACATTATTTAATTGCCCTGCACCAGTACAGTCATCACTGAAGCCAATACTTTCAGTGAATTGTTCAGTCCAGTAGCAGTGTACATTTTGTGTAATTTGCCATCTTTCAGCAGTATTGTTGCATTTTGCACTCTCATTTCTGCCTATCAACTTATTATTACTTGTCACTGCCCAAAGTTGTTCATTGTGCTACCCATATTTTTTTTTAGTTGCCAGTAATTCCTGTGTGCTATTATTTTGATTGTTGCATCTGCAAGCTAGCCACAAATTGTTGACAACCCTGCACAGTTCTGATGTGTTAGTGTGTTTAAAGTGTTATTTTAAACTTCCTAGTGTCTGTTTTTTTTATTCAGCCTGAAGTTCAACTTGTGACTAGACACCTACATTTTCCCCAGTGTCTCCATTTATTTTCTCCACAATATTTCTTAGCCCATATTTTTGTTTATGCTCATTCACCTGTATATTGCATTTTGTTATTGTTTATGCCCTTGTCATTGAGTGCATTATCAGTTCCTGCCATTAAATTTTCAGGAACCTGCTTATTTGCCATTATGGCAATAATTACCTGTGAAATGCCATACTTTTGAACCAGCATTTTCTTGTTAAATGTTTTTGCTTGTCGTTGCACACTCAGTTACCACCTGTAAATTTTTGTTTCTATTATTGACTTTTACCATTTTGCATCCTATTAATTTTATTTTTGTGATATTTTGCAATTCTTGATACAGTAAATTTTTGTGATTTTTAGTACCATTGCATACTCTGATATTATCAATTGTTTTGTCACCTTACCTTGTTGCAAGTGAAATCATATTTTTGCAATACCTAATTGCAACTGCCAGCACCTGCAACACTTTCAACAGTTTCAGAGTGTAGCATTCTTTTATTTTGTCGTAATTCACGCATTTGTTAACAAATAAGCAGTTTGTCGAGTGACACCATGTTGTGTCCTCTCTGACTCTGTGTTGAGTTCTAGCTGATTGCATACCATTTCTTGCTTTGCTCCATTTCCCTTTCTCCGTGACTTGTTGTAAGCTTGTAATTGACGTCATGACTAAGACAGCAGTGGCCGTACCAATAGCCAAGCTCCTGCCGCCGCTGGCAATGATGGCCCTACTCTCAGGACCCATCGAGGGAGAGCGAAGCTTTCTAAAATTTGAAACTAGTGACCTATCTGTAGAGGTATCACATTCGACATTTTCCTCCAGTCCTCAAAACACCAATGTCTGCTACCTCCAGGTGACCTCACTGCTCCACTCTACACCTTTATATCCTCTCGCGGGGACATAAAGGTACAAATATGAAGAGCATCTGTCTGGCGCTCAGCAGACGGAGGATCAAGCCTCCACCACGTCTTAGAATGAATGATCCACACTTGTTTAGCACTTACCATGAATTACTTAGTCCCTAGCGGGCGAAACGTTTTTGCAAATGTCACAACCCGCTCAATCTTTTAACAAAATTGACGTGTTTTACTAGCTTCTTGTAAGCAGTAGACTGTGTGCGTTTCCCAGGTCGAGCACATCACCAACCATCACACTAAACAAGAGAACATAACAGTCAACATCACCAACCATCACACTAAACAAGAGAACATAACAGTCAACTTTACACGAGAGAACACAAATGCTCTCAAAAGCACCATCACTGACGTCCTAAAAATTATATAGCTTCATATAATCCACTTTGGCATTATTCTATACTTACTGTAGCTACGTGTAGGGATGGAGTAAGGCATGGGCTTTAGGGGTTGCAGCCCAAGAGCCTCCATCAGCTGGAGGGCCTTCAGGGACCTCCGTCAGCTGGAGGGCCTTCAGGGGCCTCCGTCAGCTGGAGGGCCTTCATGGGCCTACGTCAGCTGGAGGGCCTTCAGGGGCCTCCGTCAGCTGGAGGGCCTTCAGGGGCATCCGTCAGCTGGAGGGCCTTCAGGGGCATCCGTCAGCTGGAGGGCCTTCAGGGGCATCCGTCAGCTGGAGGGCCTTCAGGGGCCTCCGTCAGCTGGAGGGCCTTCAGGGGCCTCCGTCAGCTGGAGGGCCTTCAGGGGCATCCGTCAGCTGGAGGGCCTTCAGGGGCATCCGTCAGCTGGAGGGCCTTCAGGGGCCTCCGTCAGCTGGAGGGCGCCTTCAGGGGCATCCGTCAGCTGGACGGCCTTCAGGGGCATCCGTCAGCTGGAGCGCCTTCAGGGGCATCCGTCAGCTGGAGGGCCTTCAGGGGCCTCCGTCAGCTGGAGGGCCTTCAGGGGCCTCCGTCAGCTGGAGGGCCTTCAGGGGCCTCCGTCAGCTGGAGGGCCTTCAGGGGCCTCCGTCAGCTGGAGGGCCTTCAGGGGCCTCCATCAACTGGAGGGCCTCCAGAGATGGTCTCAACTTACAATTTACTGATGTTTTGGAGAAATTTGTTTCCAAAAAATTACGCAAAGCAAATATTTGAACTTAAATTGTGGTTAGCCTTGATTAAATAGATTTAATATTTCCGTTTTCCTTTTTTAAAATATCACTGGGGGCCCTCACAGTAACTGTAGCCCAGGGCCCTCACAGTATCTGTAACCCAGGGGCCTCACAGTACCTGTAGTCCAGGGGCCTTACAGTACCTCTAGTCCAGGGGCCTTGCAGTACCTGTACCCCAGGGGCCTCACAGTACCTGTAGTCCAGGGGTCTACAAAATCTTAATCCGGCTCTGGTTACATGTGCTTTATCTAAACAATTACGTAGCTATGCACAATCCAAGCTTATACTTACTGTAGCTACATTTATTTTACTACATACTAGATCATCTGAGACAGTGTGAGGATGCACACTGTGTTGCATCCAGTGTTTGTTTCCAGTTCTGATCGTCCTTGTGAAAGCAGTTAAAAGATACGAACTATGACCATCATGAGTTGAGTACACCGAGAGAAAATCTTTGTGTTGAGCGAGGCGTGGTACAGTATAGTAGGCGTGTAGCCAGGGCGTGGTACAGTATAGTAGGCGTGTAGCCAGGGCGTGGTACAGTATAGTGGGCGTGCAAGCAGGGTGTGGTACAGTATAGTGGGCGTGCAAGCAGGGTGTGGTACAGTATAGTGGGCGTGCAAGCAGGGTGTGGTACAGTATAGTGGGCGTGCAAGCAGGGTGTGGTACAGTATAGTGGGCGTGCAGGCAGAGCGTGGTACAGCACAGAGGGCGTGCAGGCAGGGCGTGGCTTGGCCTGGGTATGGGAGTTGCTTGGCACTGCTCTCCAGTGGCACTAATACCCAAGTGCAAACCTTGCTATGAGGGTAGAGGAGGGAGGTATGGAGGGTAATAGCAGGCAGGTGTGGAGGGAACCAGGAGGGAGGGAGGCGTGGAGGTAACCAGGAGGGAGGGAGGTGTGGAGGTAACCAGGAGGGAGGGAGGCGTGGAGGTAACCAGGAGGGAGGGAGGCGTGGAGGGAAACAGGAGGGAGGGAGGCGTGGAGGGGTAACAGAAGGGAGGTGTGGAGAGGCAACAGGTGTAATAACAGATAACATAGTTTTATTAACATCCGTAACTGATCCACAAGTGGAAGGATCGCAACTGATCCACAAGTGGAAGGATCGCAACTAATCCACAAGTGGAAGGATCGTAACTGATCCACAAGTGGAAGGATCGCAACTGATCCACAAGTGGAAGGATCGCAACTGATCCACAAGTGGAAGGATCGCAACTAATCCACAAGTGGAAGGATCGCAACTGATCCACAAGTGGAAGGATCGCAAATGATCCAAAAGTGGAAGGATCGCAACTGATCCACAAGTGGAAGGATCGCAACTGATCCACAAGTGGAAGGATCGCAAATGATCCACAAGTGGAAGGATCGTAACTGATCCACAAGTGGAAGGATCGTAACTGATCCACAAGTGGAAGGATCGTAACTGATCCACAAGTGGAAGGATCGTAACTGATCCACAAGTGGAAGGATCGTAACTGATCCACAAGTGGAAGGATCGTAACTGATCCACAAGTGGAAGGATCGTAACGATCCACAAGTGGAAGGATCGTAACTGATCCACAAGTGGAAGGATCGTACTGATCCACAAGTGGAAGGATCGTAACTGATCCACAAGTGGAAGGATCGTAACTGATCCACAAGTGGAAGGATCGTAACTGATCCACAAGTGGAAGGATCGTAACTGATCCACAAGTGAAAGGATCGTAAAGGTTATGAAAGCTGATAAAATATCAGACAAGGATATCACATCTCTCTTGTACAGACAGTACATTAACTTGTGTACACAGTCACACGACTCGTGAGGAGTGAGTACATTAACCTGTGTACACAGTCACACGACTCGTGAGGAGTGAGTACATTAACCTGTGTACACAGTCACACGACTCGTGACTAGTGAGTACATTAACTTGTGTACACAGCTACACGACTCGTGAGGAGTGAGTACATTAACCTGTGTACACAGTCACACGACTCGTGAGGAGTGAGTACATTAACCTGTGTACACAGCTACACTACTCGTGAGGAGTGAATAACTCCGAGACACAAACGTAAACCCTTAGTGATGAGAGGAATAAAGCTCAGAAAGAGTAGCAGGAAGGCTCAGGAATACAGTGGTTCTCCATACTCTAGTTGAGATCAACTAAGAGTTGAATGATGGCAAAGAAGGGCTTGTCTATCAGCCCCTAAGAAAGTTAGGATAAAGTTTTTAGGACAGTTTTTAGGGAGATGCTGTGAGACTTCCAAGACATATTACCGAGAAATTTGTCTTTCTCGTTCAGGGAAACGGGAACCATACAGGTATAGAACAATATAGGGATAATAGGGAGTCTTGCGAAAGTAATCTGGTTTGTTTTGGGAATAAGAAACTTAAACCCACGATACGTTGCCCAGTTGGAGGGACGACTAAACAGAGGTCACTACAAGTTGACAGTCAGAGCCAGAACAAACAATAGCAAAATCATCTACATATATAGATGATTAGATATTTGAAGGGATAATAGAAGCAAGATCATTAATACCAAGTAGAAACAAGACAGTACTAAGAACACAGTCTTGAGGGACACCTTCACTGTCTACAAAGTCAGGGGAAAGCTGATGTTTACGTTATTTACCTGAATAAAGAGGCGCCTCTCTGTTAAGGAACCTTTGAGGAAAACTGCCTGGGAGGCTTCAGGAATTAGCTTGGGCCAACATGTAACACCAGTCTCCTACAAGAGTTATTTTACCTCCCTCCTGATGTATCTGATCAGCACTCAACATTCTTTGCCCTTTGCAGCCACATATTCGTCAGGTCAAGTAGCCTTCCTAATATCAGAAAAGCTATTCACGTCTGTAGCCAAAAAAAATATTGATCACTAGTGGAAGAAACTGTTTATAGAGTATTTGAGAATGCCATTCCTCCCATTAATACTAATGGTAATGATAACACCCCTGCCGTCTCCCACCCAGGTAGGATGACCCGAATATAAGAAGCATTTTCACCATCATTCGTTCAATTACTGTCTAGCCAGAAGCGTGTTGATATAATTTTGATGCCCCACCAAACTGTAACACCCCCAACCCCCTCCTTCAGAGTTAAGGGAAAGTACAGTGTCTTAACTCAAGACACTGTACTTCCCTCCTCCAGGACTCAGGTCCGGCTAACCTTTTACCCTGAATTCTTTCACAAATCAGATAGTACGTAAAATCATAAAAGCCACTTACCTCCACTCACTATTAAACACGCTCGCACACACCTGCTGGATGTCCAAGCCCCTCGCACACAAAACCTTCTTTACCAACTTCCTTCAATCTTTCCTAGAATAATTTCTCCGGCTCCTTCCCTCTAAAACTACAAATTCTCTGATTCACACCACACATTGCCCTCAAACACATCTGCATTGCCTCCAGCCTCGACCTCGCCACAACGTTAAAAACCCATGCTTCACACATATACAAGTGTGTTGGTACCACTATACTCTGGTATATTCCCTTTTTGTCTCTATGGTTAACATGCTTTAGCTCCACAGATGCCTCATCGCACCACTCACCTTTTTTCCCCTCGTCCATTCTATAGTTCACCTCATCTTTCATAAACCCATCCACCAACAAGTCCACTCCCAAATATCTCAACATTCACTTTCTCCATATTCCCTCCTTCAAATTTGATATCCAGTCTTTCATTATCGAATTTTTTTATTACTCTCATCACGTTATTCTATCTTATTTTCACTTTTAATTTCCTTCTTTTTACATATTCTCCCAGATTCGTCCACCAATCTTTGCAATTTCTCTTCAGAATCTCTCAAAAGCACAGTGTCATCGACCAAAAAAAAGCAACTGTAACAACTGCCACATTGTGTTAGATTCTTTATCTTTTAATCCCACACCTCTTGCCAACACTCCAGAATTCACTTCCTTTACAATCCCATCTATAAATATGCTAAACAACCAAGGGGACATCACAAACATCTAAGGCCTACTTTTACTGGATAATAATCTGCCTCTCTCTACATACCTTAACCTGAGCCTCACTATCCGCAATAAAGCTTAACTGCTTTAAGTAACCTACCACCTGTTCCATACACTTGCAACATCTGCCACGTTGCCTCCCTGTTCCATACACTTGCAACATCTGCCACGTTGCCTCCCTGTTCCATACACTTGCAACATCTGCCACGTTGCCTCCCTGTTCCATACACTTGCAACATCTGCCACGTTGCCTCCCTGTTCCATACACTTGCAACATCTGCCACGTTGCCTCCCTGTTCCATACACTTGCAACATCTGCCACGTTGCCTCCCTGTTCCATACACTTGCAACATCTGCCAAGTTGCCTCCCTGTTCCATACACTTGCAACATCTGCCAAGTTGCCTCCCTGTTCATACACTTGCAACATCTGCCACGTTGCCTCCTGTTCCATACACTTGCAACATCTGCCACGTTGCCCCTGTTCCATACCTTGCAAACATCCCGCAACACTTGTTGCACGTTGCCTCGTTCCATACACTTGCAAAATGCGTTCATCTTGCCACGTTGCCTCCTGTTCCATACACTTGCAAATCAGTCCTGCCTTGATTCCAGTTGCCTCCTGTTCCATACACTTTGCAACATCTGCTCACGTTGCCTCCTGTTCCATACACTTGCAACATCTGCCAGTTGCCTCCTGTTCCATCACTTGCAAAAGCCCCCATACTTGCAACATCTGCAGTTGCCTCCTCTCCACCCTGTGATTTGCCCCTTTATTCCTTTAACCCTATAACCCATATACCCATATATACTTACCACATCATATATACTTCCCAATTACCATATACTTAACCCATATATACTTGATAACTGAGACACTTGTGCAACATTTGGGTGTCTTTATTCTGGAAACGGTTCTCCAGCCAGTGGCTTCTTCAGTCCAGTGCAGATGATGAAGAGTTTGAGGTAATCAGTCCCTCAGCTTGGAGTCCAAGTGTTTATTCAGTTCAACAATATTGATGGACTGAACACATCGACTCCAGGCTGAGGACTGATTACTCAAACTCTTCTTCTTCTACATTTCTCTGCATTGGACTGAAGAAGCCACTGACTGGCGAAACATTTCCAGAATAAAGATACCCATAATTTTTAAAGGGGTGGAGGGGTAAGCCAGTGGAAGGCCTCGGTCAGATGACCAGAGCTCCAGCGGCGGGTCATCATATGACCCGCGTTCTGTTTCCTGACAAACCTCACCTAACTTAACGTATCAATATCAACTCTACCATACATTTTACAGAGTATATCAACAGGCTTATTCCTCTATTATTCTTACATTCTCTTGTATCCCCTTTCCCCTTATTCATAGGAAATATGCATGTTCTCTCCAATCCCTAAGGACCTTTACCCCTTTCATGCATATATTGAACAAATGCACCAACCACTCCAAAACTACAACCCCACCTGCTTTTAGCATTCCTCTCTTGATCCCATCAACTGCATCAAACAACGGAGGAGAGAAAATACTGATAATTAAACAATACTAACGCTAATAATAACATTAATTTTAATTCTCGTTAGAGAAAGATACTGACATAGAAACTGAGGATATTAGGAAGGGGTCACCAGGTGAAGGTCTTCATGTGGTGAAATATCAGCAAGGAGAAGGGAAGGAAGGGGTCACCAGGTGAAGGTCTTCATGTGGATGAAGTATTAGCAAGGAGAAGGGAAGGTGATATGATGCCGGGGAGAGAAGCAACGAGCTTACCAGAGTAAGGGAAGAAGAGAGCACCAGTAAGACAAACAATGGCGAGCACCAGTAAGACAAACAATAACGAGCACCAGTAAGACAAACAATGGCGAGCACCAGTAAGACAAACAATGGCGAACACCAGTAAGACAAACAATGGCGAGCACCAGTAAGACAAACAATGGCGAACACCAGTAAGACAAACAATGGCGAGCACCAGTAAGACAAACAATGGCGAACACCAGTAAGACAAACAATGGCGAACACCAGTAAGACAAACAATGGCGAACACCAGTAAGACAAACAATGGCGAACACCAGTAAGACAAACAATGGCGAGCACCAGTAAGACAAACAATGGCGAACACCAGTAAGACAATGGCGAGCACCAGTAAGACAAATAATGGCGAGCACCAGTAAGACAATGGCGAGCACCAGTAAGACAAACAATGGCGAACACCAGTAAGACAAACAATGGCGAGCACCAGTAAGACAAACAATGGCGAACACCAGTAAGACAATGGCGAGCACCAGTAAGACAAACAATGGCGAGCACCAGTAAGACAAACAATGGCGAACACCAGTAAGACAAACAATGGCGAACACCAGTAAGACAAACAATGGCGAACACCAGTAAGACAAACAATGGCGAACACCAGTAAGACAAACAATGGCGAGCACCAGTAAGACAAACAATGGCGAGCACCAGTAAGACAATGGCGAGCACCAGTAAGACAAACAATGGCGAACACCAGTAAGACAAACAATGGCGAACACCAGTAAGACAAACAATGGCGAACACCAGTAAGACAAACAATGGCGAACACCAGTAAGACAAACAATGGCGAACACCAGTAAGACAAACAATGGCGAACACAAGTAAGACAAACAATGGCGAACACCAGTAAGACAAACAATGGCGAGCACCAGTAAGACAATGGCGAGCACCAGTAAGACAATGGCGAGCACCAGTAAGACAATGGCGAGCACCAGTAAGACAATGGCGAGCACCAGTAAGACAAACAATGGCGAGCAACAGTAAGACAAACAATTGCGAGCACCAGTAAGACAAACAATGGCGAGCACCAGTAAGACAATGGCGAACACCAGTAAGACAATGGCGAGCACCAGTAAGACAAACAATGGCGAGCACCAGTAAGACAATGGCGAGCACCAGTAAGACAATGGCGAGCACCAGTAAGACAATGGCGAGCACCAGTAAGACAATGGCGAGCACCAGTAAGACAAACAATGGCGAGCACCAGTAAGACAAACAATGGCGAACACCAATAAGACAAACAATGGCGAACACCAGTAAGACAAACAATAGCGAACACCAGTAAGACAAACAATGGCGAACACCAGTAAGACAAACAATGGCGAACACCAGTAAGGCAAACAATGGCGAGCACCAGTAAGACAAACAATGGCGAGCACCAGTAAGACAAACAATGGCGAACACCAGTAAGACAAACAATGGCGAGCACCAGTAAGACAAACAATGGCGAACACCAGTAAGACAAACAATGACGAGCACCAGTAAGACAAACAATGGTGAACACCAGTAAGACAAACAATGGCGAACACCAGTAAGACAAACAATGGCGAACACCTGTAAGAAAAACAATGGTGAACACCAGTAAGACAAACAATGGCGAGCACCAGTAAGACAAACAATGGCGAGCACCAGTAAGACAAACAATGGCGAACACCAGTAAGACAAACAATGGTGACACCAGTAAGACAAACAATGGCGAACACCAGTAAGACAAACAATGGCGAACACCAGTAAGACAAACAATGGCGAACACCGTAAGAAAACAATGGTGAACACCAGTAAGACAAACAATGGCGAAGCACCAGTAAGACAAACAATGGCGAGCACCAGTAAGACAAACAATGGCGAACACCAGTAAGACAAACAATGGTGAACACCAGTAAGACAAACAATGGCGACACCAGTAAGACAAACAATGGCGAACACCAGTAAGACAAACAATGGCGACACCAGTAAGACAAACAATGGCGAACACCAGTAAGACAAACAATGGCGACACCAGTAAGACAAACAATGGCGACACCAGTAAGACAAACAATGGCGAACACCAGTAAGACAAACAATGGCGAGCACCAGTAAGACAAACAATGGCGAACACCAGTAAGACAAACAATGGCGAACACCAGTAAGACAAACAATGGGAACACCAGTAAGACAAACAATGTGAACACCAGTAAGACAAACAATGGCGACACCAGTAAGACAAACAATGGCGAGCACCAGTAAGACAAACAATGGCGAACACCAGTAAGACAAACAATGGCGAGCACCAGTAAGACAAACAATGGCGAACACCAGTAAGACAAACAATGAGGAACACCAGTAAGACAAACAATGGGAACACCAGTAAGACAAACAATGGCGAGCACCAGTAGGACAAAAATGGTGAACACCAGTAAGACAAACAATGGGAACACCAGTAAGACAAACAATGGGAACACCAGTAAACAAACAATGGTGAACACCAGTAAACAAACAATGGGAACACCAGTAAACAAACAATGGTGAACACCAGTAAGACAAACAATGGCGACACCAGTAAGACAAACAATGGCGCCAGTAAACAATGGCGAACCAGTAAGACAAACAATGGCGACACCAGTAAGAAAACATGGCGACACAGAAGACAAAATGGCGACACTAGTAAGACAAACAATCGACACCGTACACATGGGAACACCAGTAAGACAAACAATGGCGAACACCAGTAAGACAAACAATGGTGAACACCAGTAAACAAACAATGGTGACACCGTAATGGGCACCAGTAAGAAAAAGGCAAACCATAAGACAAACATGCGAGCACCAGTAAGACAAACAATGGCGACACCAGTAAGACAAACAATGGCGAGCACAGTAAGAAAACAATGGGAGCACCAGTAAGACAAAAATGGGAGCACAGTAAGACAAACAATGGCGAGACGTAAGACAAACAATGGAAGTGAGAAAAAACAATGGCGAGCACAGTAGACAAAAATGGGAGCACCAGTGACAATGAGACCAGTAAGCTTGAAGGTAAGTTGAGTGTAGTAGCCTGGGATGTATATGATAACTGAGAATACGGGGAACATGAGAAGTGGAGGATGTTAAAGTGAAACATGAGGTAACGTGGAAAAGTGGAGATGTGATTATATGAAGAAAGACTTACTCTGTACTTGAGCTGAGTAGTCTGGGGAGTGTTATATGATAACATGACTTACTCTGGTAACTTTGAGTAACTGTAGTGTTGTTATATGATAACATGACTTACTCTGGTAACTTTGAGTAACTGTGTAGTGTTGTTATATGATAACATGACTTACTCTGGTAACTTTGAGTAACTGTAGTGTTGTTATATGATAACATGACTTACTCTGGTAACTTTGAGTAACTGTGTAGTGTTGTTATATGATAACATGACTTACTCTGGTAACTTTGAGTAACTGTGTAATGTTGTTATATGATAACATGACTTACTCTGGTAACTTTGAGTAACTGTGTAATGTTGTTATATGATGACATGACTTACTCTGGTAACTTTGAGTAACACTGTAGTGTTGTTATATGATAACATGACTTACTCTGGTAACTTTGAGTAACACTGTAGTGTTGTTATATGATAACATGACTTACTCTGGTAACTTTGAGTAACTGTGTAGTGTTGTTATATGATAACATGACTTACTCTGGTAACTTTGAGTAACACTGTAGTGTTGTTATATGATAACATGACTTACTCTGGTAACTTTGAGTAACTGTGTAGTGTTGTTATATGATAACATGACTTACTCTGGTAACTTTGAGTAACACTGTAGTGTTGTTATATGATAACATGACTTACTCTGGTAACTTTGAGTAACTGGTAGTGTTGTTATATGATAACATGACTTACTCTGGTAACTTTGAGTAACACTGTAGTGTTGTTATATGATAACATGACTTACTCTGGTAACTTTGAGTAACTGTGTAGTGTTGTTATATGATAACATGACTTACTCTGGTAACTTTGAGTAACTGTGTAGTGTTTTAGACTCAGATCACAGAGTGGTGAAGATTGAGATTCTACATCACAAGGAGGATAATAAGAAATTTCAGGAATAACAATCAAGTGGCTTGGGACAGTGAAGGAATAGTCAGTGGTGTGCAGAAAGGGGGGCAGATGTCACTGATAAAAGATAAAGGAACAGACTTGAAGATAGGAAATTATTTTGCTGTGCTCCAGGACAAGTGTACAATGGTCAACAACAAAACAGCTATCACTGCTTTTACTAATAAAAGCAAATATGTTATCACTGTTGGCAATTCACAAATTAGATATATGGATGGAGCAGTGTGGCACAGGGCAGGAGGGCGAGACCGAGGGTATATTTTCCTGGAGTTGATACAGGTGTTATAGTTAATAGTAGAGATAATGGGAAAAACCACGTTATCTACCTCAGTGGTGGAGAAAATATTGGAAAATACAGCAGGTACAGGATATCTATAGATTTAATTGGGGGAAGTGGGAGGGGCAGAGTCTTGATAATATGCAGCATTTTGTTTAGGAGAGGGGAAGGGGCAGCTGGTGTACTTGATGGTTAAACAAGTACTGTGAAGAGCTTTAAATTCCATTCACTGACAACTGAGACAGTTTGAAACATTGTAGGTACATGCAAGGGATCAGAACCATCTTTGTGGTGTTAGCGGTAGCCAGGTCAGTCAACAGGTAGCCAGGTCAGTCAACAGGTAGCCAGGTCAGTCAACAGGGCTGTTGCTGAATTCTACAAGACTTTAAGCTGATGGAAGATAGAGGTATATGTGCGGGGGAAGGGGACACTGAAGAAACAAGACTTGTCAAGTAATTATAGCAAATGTTCAGAAAATTTGATAGCTACTGATAGTTACTGATAAAACCAATGAAATTGGTGTAGAGTGAGAGTGGTGAGAGGCGAGGCATTAACACTCTTAGCGTCTACTATAAAAAAGGTCAAAGCGAAAAAATAAAAGTCAAACTAAGACTAAGTGGTGTAGAGGAAACAGAAATATTACTACAATAACCGAGACTGATTCTATCTGAAAAATAGGGACATGCCTACTGAATACCACACACACGAGTACAAATTATTCCACACTGAAAGGATCAACATACAAACCATTCAAATTTGAGAGGTGGAGAAAGACCGGAGACAGATTGAAAGGTAATCAAAGAAAACAAAGAACCCAGCAGTGAATATCACTATGAACATCTTGGCAAGAGAGACTCCAGCATCACAACATGGGCAGCACATATGAGGCTGGAAAAACTAAAAATTTCTGTCAAGAACCTAAGCAAGTATTTCGAGAACACTGCTTTTATCATGTGTCAGGGGATATAATGTATTATGTAGCACCTGCTTGCAACCCACACCAGGTCAATCATATGCTGACGCTGGAGAGGTTTGCAACAAGAAAGTTTCTCAGCTGTGCGTCATGTACAACGAGAGATATCTCAAAGGACCTGAATCTTACGAGATAACTAAGACAAGATGTGATTACCATATACAAAATACTCAGGAGGAATTAACAGAGGTAAGAGGGAAACTGCTGTACACGAGAGAAACAGAGGCCACCGGCCACAGATGTAAAGACATGAGCTGTAGTGACGCTAGAAAACGTTTCTTATTGAAGTGAGGTAGGGAAGTGAAACCAGCTGGATAAAGAAGTGGGAGAAACATACTTTGTACACTCTGTTAAGAGAAGGTATATTATAGGCAAAGAAGCCAGACACTAATAACGCCGCCCAGTCGATGTTGAGGCTGAGCCAGGAGCTCGAGCTCGACTCAGTCAAGTCCAATTCGGTGAGTAAACTTGGCGAGTACACTACATACAATATACTAAAAAAAAAAAAAAAAAAGGTGAACATTCACGTACACACACATACACACACACACACACACACACACACGCACACATACACACACGTCCCAGGTGACAAATTTTCGGAGAATCGGGTGGTAAACAAGGGGAAGAAATCGGCCCCTCAAAGTAATCTTCAATGCAGAATCAGCCCGTACCATGATCCTGCAGGAGAAAGCACAGCTGAGGGCGACTCAGGAGTACCAGGATCGGGACAGAACGCAGGAAGAAAGAGAGGCCCAGAAGGAGTGGATAAGAAAGCGAAGAGAGGAGAGAGAGGAGAAGACAGCGAGGTACGGAGGGCAGGCCCAAGCAGAAGGACAAACACACCCACCGGAAGCACTCACGGAGGGCCCCAACTCAAAGCAACCCAAAGGCAACCATATATTTTAACATCACACACATACATCATTCCCCCTGTCCCCACCGGAGTCTACC
>WNWK01009209.1:0-78410 GCA_009830355.1 Cherax destructor
AGGCAGTTACTACACACTCTCAAGCACAACATAAAATATTACATCCTACCTAATATATATAGCTAAGTTAAATAATAGTCTAATAATAATATAAAGCAAAATATTAATGATTTAGCTATAATCGAGAATATTCGCAATATAAAATTATAGAAAATGGAAATATACATTATATACATTGAGGCCCAGTTCAAGGGGCGCAACATCAGCTATAAGATTTACAGTGTCATTGGATGACACGCATGCAAATTCTAGTATCGTCTGCAAACGAAGACGGCGCTATGGATGAGGAAAAAGCTGTACCTTGTGGAACACAGCTTCTCATTTTGGCAGTCACTGACAAAACTCTGTTTACTATTACTCTGTGTTCTCTAGGACAGAAAAATTAAATGTCCATCTGCTCACTTATCCAGGTATTTTCTTAGTACTCATTTTGTGCGCGATTACGTCATGATTGCACTGTTGAAAACTTTTGCAAAGTCTATGTATACTACATCCGCATTGTTTGTCCTTGAGTGCATCGAAGAGCATGTCATAGTGGTGCAGTAGTTGTGAGAGACAAGAGCGACCTAAACCAATGCTGCAGCTGGTTGTGCAATTGTTGTCAATCCAAGTGGTTGACGATCTTGTGTCTTAGAACCTTTTCAAATATTTTTATATGTGATGTTAGATATATCAGTCAATAATTTT
This sequence comes from Cherax destructor, assembly GCA_009830355.1. Classification (NCBI taxonomy): domain Eukaryota; kingdom Metazoa; phylum Arthropoda; class Malacostraca; order Decapoda; family Parastacidae; genus Cherax; species Cherax destructor. Next base: position 688 of record WNWK01009209.1, read on the forward strand.
TTGCTATTGCTTTACTGCCACCTTTGTGGGGTAGGGCAACATCCGTTGCTATTAGCGACTGTGGGATGACCCCTGTGTCAAGGCTCCCTCTCCACACGACACGCGATAGGGGTTTCTTGCAGTTCTTAGTGAACACGGAGTTCCACGAGTCTGGGCCTGGGGTCTGTTGCCCATGACTTTTTCAAAGTCCACTGATGTTAGGGTTATGTCAGAACTTTTGAAGATGTCTATAAGATTTTGAGTATTGTTCATAAAATAATTTATTCGGGGTGTCTATGTTGAGGGTGACACTTGTGCACCTCGTCGGTAAAGATACCTAAATGTTGCACAAGTCTTATTTATCAACCTGTCAGTTTTCTAAACCATTTTACAAATTCTGTCAGACACAGCAATATCTTGGGATCTTGATGCAATGAATTCTTCAACGCTTGACTAACCTATCGTCATGACCTTCCAGCAGTTGACTTAACTGGTGATGCCACTACCAGTGCTTCACCTTACCACCTGTCTGCAGTATATAAGCTGTATATATGCTGTACTTTTGTCAAGCTTCATGCAATGAACACATCGACTTCAGCCTGAGGGACTGATTACCTCAAATTCCTCTACAGCTTCCACTGTTCTTCTCTGTAATGGACTATACAAGTCACTGCCTGATCAAACATTTCCGGAATACACACACCCAAATGTTGCAGAAGTCTCTCATTTATAAACTTGTCGGTTTTCTAAACTATTTTTACAAATTTTCCGGGTTCTATTTGTTAAGAAGTTAAATATCCATCTGGCCACACGTTTTATACGCTATTACACAATGGTCGCATTTATCGAAGACTTGCAAAAACAGTATATACTATATTAATATTTAACTTGTCTTCCAGTATATTCAAGACCATGTAGTAATGGTTAACCCCTGTGGTTTAGCGCTTCTATTTGATAATAATAATAATAATAATAATAATAATAATAATAATAATAATGTAGTAATGGTCTACCAATTGTGAAAGGCAAGAGCGACCTGCTTTAAATCCACGCTGCCCTGATTGTGCAGTTGTTGCTATTCCATGTAATTGGCGTCTTGATGCTTAGGACCCGTTCAAAGATTTCACACACACACACACACAGATAATATATATATATATATATATATATATATATATATATATATATATATATATATATATATATATATATATGCAAAACAACCACTATGAAAAAATAGAGGAATTCCAAGCGCTTTCGTGACTACTCACATTATCAAGGAACTATAAAAGGAAACATGACAAGAGGACTTATATAAGGGGTGAGACTACACCTCACAGTCACATCACACTAACAAAGACAACACCTCACAGTAGCGTAACATCGCACGACTCTGTGAAGAGGAAAATAAGAAAGGACCTGAAACTCTTCCCAAGAATTAAGATTAGTCCAATTTATCATTAAATTCTTCCCAAATTTTATTAATTATAAAAGAATCCAATTTATATAAACCAAAAGAAATATTCATATTATTTTCAAAACTGCTTTTAATGAAACATGATTTAATTATATTCCTCTCAACCATGGACTTGCTTGATACAACCTTCTCAGCATTTTGAAAATCAATTGGATGGTTAAAGTCTCTCGCATGAATAAATAGAGCATTAGAATCTTGTCCAGTTCTAATGCTATATTTATGTTGTTTTAATCTTAGTTCAAGACTTTTACCAGTTTGACCATAATAAACTTTATCGCATATTTTACAGGGAATCTTATAGACACATCCGTCAGCATTTTGGGGGGAATTTTTTATCAAAAGTCTTTTTACTGTATCAAGATTTTTAAATACAACTTTGATATTAAAATTCTTAAGAAAGGAAGGCATATCAACCAAGTTTTCATGGTAAGGGAGAACCAACATATTTTTGGTTGAATAAGGTTGGTTGTCCCTTTTGGGATTGTAAAAAGTATTCCTAGCTATTTTAAAAGATTTATCAATTATGTTTCTAGGGTATTTTAAATCATTAGCTATTTCATAAATTTTAGAGATTTCTTCATCTATGAACTCTGGACTACAAATACGTAGTCGTGCATGTTACGCTACTGTGAGGTGTTGTCTTTGTTAGTGTGATGTGACTGTGAGGTGTAGTCTCACCCCTTATATAAGTCCTCTTGTCATGTTTCCTTTTATAGTTCCTTGATAATGTGAGTAGTCACGAAAGCGCTTGGAATTCCTCTATTTTTTCATAGTGGTTGTTTTGCATATTTTGATATCACCTGATTACTGTGATCTTTTTGCATATATATATATATATATATATATATATATATATTTTATTTTTTATTTTTTATTAACACATCGGCCGATTCCCACCAAGGCAGGGTGGCCCGAAAAAGAAAAACTTTCATCATCATTCACTCCATCACTGTCTTGCCAGAAGGGTGCTTTACACTACAGTTATAAAACTGCAACATTAACACCCCTCCTTCAGAGTGCCGGCACTGTACTTCCCATCTCCAGAACTCAAGTCCGGCCTGCCGGTTTCCTGAATCCCTTCATAAATGTTACTTTGCTCACACTCCAACAGCACGTCAAGTATTAAAACCATATGCCTCCATTCACTCCTATCAAATACGCTCACACATGCTTGCTGGAAGTCCAAGCCCTCGCACACAAAACTTCCTTTACCCCTCCCTCCAACCTTTCCTAGGCCGACCCCTACCCCGCCTTCCCTCCACTACAGATTTATACACTCTCGAAGTCACTCTGTCTCGTTCCATTCTCTTACATGTCCAAACCACCTCAACAACCCTCCTCAGCTCTCTGAACAATCGTTTTGGTAATCCCGCACCTCCTCCTAATTTCCAAACTCCGAATTCTCTGCATTATATTCACACCACACATTGACCTCAGACATGACATCTCCACTGCCTCCAGCCTTCTCCTCGTTGCAACATTCATCACCCATGCTTCACACCCATATAAGAGCGTTGGTATAACTATACTCTCATACATTCCCTCTTTACTTCCATGGACAAGGTTCTTTGTCTCCACAGACTCCGAAGTGCTCCACTCACCCTTTTCCCCTCATCAATTCTATGATTCACCTCATCCTTCATAGACCCATCCGCCGACATGTCCACTCCCAAATATCTGAATACATTCACCTCCTCCATACTCTCTCCTCCAATCTGATATCCAATCTTTCGTCACCTATTCTTTTTGTTATCCTCATCACCTTACTCTTTCCTATATTCACTTTCAATTTTCTTCTTTTACACACCCTACCAAATTCATCCACCAACCTCTGCAGCTTCTCTTCAGAATCTCCCAAAGCACAGTGTCATCAGCAAAAGCAACTGTGACAACTCCCACTTTGTATTTGCTTCTTTATCTTTTAGCCCAACACCTCTTGCCAAGACCCTCGCATTCACTTCTCTTACAACCCCATCTATAAATATATTGAACAACCACGGTGACATCACACATCCTTGTCTAAGGCCCACTTTTACTGGGAAATAGTCCCCTTCCCTCCTACACACTCTAACCTGAGCCTCACTATCCTCATAAAAACTCTTCACTGCTTTCAGTAACCTTCCTCCTATTCCATACACCTGCAACATCTGCCACATTGCCCCCTATCTACCCTATCATACGCCTTTTCCAAATCCATAAATGCCACAAAAACATCTTTACCCTTATCCAAATACTGTTCACCTATATGTTTCACTGTAAACACTTGGTCTACACACCCCTACCTTTCCTAAAGCCCCTTGTTCATCTGCTATCCTGCTTTCTGTTTTACTCTTAATTCTTTCAATAATAACTCTACCATACACTTTACCAGGTACACTCAACAGACTTATTCCCCTATAATTTTTGCACTCTCTTTTGTCCCCTTTGCCTTTATACAAAGGAACAATACACGCTCTCTGCCAATCCCTAGGTACCTTACCCTCTTCCATACATTTATTAAATAATAGCACCAACCACTCCAAAATTATATCCCCACCTGCTTTTAACATTTCTATCTTTATCCCATCAATCCCAGCTGCCTTACCCCCTTTCATTCTACCCACTGCCTCACGAACTTCCCCTACACCCACAACTGGCTCTTCCACACTCCTACAAGATGTTATTCCTCCTTGCCCTACACACGAAATCACAGCTTCCCTGTCTTCATCAACATTTAACAAATCCTCAAAATATTCTCTCCATCTTCCCGATACCTCTAACTCTCCATTTAATAACTCTCCTCTCCTATTTTTAACTGTCAAATCCATATATATATATATATATATAATATATATATCAGCGGGAAACTGGTAGCTGCTGAAGGCCCCTACCACAGTTCTTGCCACCGTGTGTACACAAAGGATGCAGACGGTGTCAGCCAGCAGAGTAGCTGCTGTAGAAAGAGAGAATGACGCTATTGCCAGTTCACAATAGTCTGATACACATGTTTTACTAATGTGAAATAATTTTATGTGCCTGTAGGCTTGCTGCAGTGTTTCTCCTTTCTTATGTTAGCCGCCCATTTAGCATTGTTACATACTCTTGGTGTTACTTCATGGTCCACTCCTGCCTTATAAGCCAGCGTCGCTCATTTACTATACCTGTTTTATACAATATGTATATTGAAGATTAAGACATGTGCAACACTTGGCCATCTTTATTGATGAAATTTTTCGGCTACACAGTAGGCTTCTTCAAACACAAATGGGAGCAGAAGAAATGAAATAAAGATGATGTCATCAGTCCATCAACCTTGGAGAAAAATGTTTTGAGGTGGTCAGTCCCTCAGCCTGGAGAAGAGTTCAGCTCCATGGTCTGGAACGATATCGTTCCAGACCATGGAGCTGTTTTATATGTTTATTACTGGGGGTCATGGGCCTCGCGACCCGGTGCTAGTCCAGACCTCCTGGTAACAGATCGTCTAGAATACATCTAGTCTGGAAAATGTAACTTCTAGAATACATCCCATCTGGAATACTTTATGTCTGGATATATCATGCCTGGAATATATCACCTCTTGAATATATCGCAGCTGGAATGTATTATGTTTCTAATATTATTCTGTGTTTACTGTTCCTTTTAAGAGAGGAGAGATATCAGAGCTGGAAATGTACAGTGATCGTATATTGCTACAATACCATCAATAACACAACCTGTCAATACCTCACAGCCCTTGGATCGTACTTTCCCAGTTGATAATATACACATAGACGGTACTGGAGGACCAGGTCTCCAAACAACACACTACAATGACAATTTACTGGAGTAAGAGTTATGAAAGTGTAAAGTAAAACCAGTGAAAAGCATGGGCACCATGGGCACCATGGGCACAATAAGAACACTGTAGTCCAAGACTCTTCAACCTGCTACCAGCCAGATGAAAGAAATACTGCCGAAACAAAGGCATAAATTTTCAGGAGACTGGAGTACCACCTCCAAAAAGTGCAAGTACTAGGTACTAGATGGTGGGAGGGTTAGCACACAGGTACTAGGTGGCGGGAGGGGTCAACACACAGGTACGAGGTGATGGGAGGAGTCAACACTCAGGTACAAGGTGGTGGGATGGGTCAACACAGGTACTAGGTGGTGGGAGGGGTCAACCCACAGGTACTAGATGGTGAGAGGGGTCAACCCACAGGTACTAGGTGGTGAGAGGGGTCAACACACAGGTACTAGGTGGTGGGAGTGGTCAACACACAGGTACTAGGTGGTGGAAGAGGTCAACCCACAGGTACTAGGTGGTGGGAGGGGTCAACACAGGTACTAGGTGGTGGGAGAGGTCAACCCACAGGTACTAGGTGGTGGGAGAGGTCAACCCACAGGTACTAGGTGGTGAGAGGATTCAACACACAGGTACTAGGTGGTGGGAGGGGTCAACACAGGTACTAAGTGGTGGGAGAGGTCAACCCACAGATACTAGGTAGTGAGAGGGGTCAACACACAGGTACTAGGTGGTGGGAGGGGTCAACACTCAGGTACTAGGTGGTGGGAGGGGTCAACACTCAGGTACTAGGTGGTGGGAGGGGTAAACACACAGGTACTAGGTGGTGGGGAGTCAATACACAGGTACTAGGTGGTGGGAGGGGTCAACACACAGGTACTAGGTGGTGGGGAGTCAATACACAGGTACTAGGTACCTGTGTTGACCCCTCCCACCACCTAGTACCTGTGTGTTGACTCCCCACCACCTAGTACCTGTGTGTTGACCCCTCCCACCACCTAGTACCTGTGTGTTGACTCCCCGCCACCTAGTACCTGTGTGTTGACCCCTTACATCCCCTAGTACTTGAGTGTTAACTTGGTACTTGAGACCCGTGCCTATTTTCAAGTACCAGGTGGTGGGAGTCCGCTAGTCATCCGAGTCTGGTTGATCTGGCACTTTACCTTCAATAAGTTTCTATTCCCGGAGACCAGTCATCAAGCAGACGGCTGGAACAAGTGTAGAAGCCTTCAAGAGGAAACTGGACAAATATCTTCACCAGGTGCCAGATCAACCAGGCTGTGATGGATATGTGGGGCAGCGGGCCTCCAGCAGCAACAGCCTGGTTGACCAGGCAAGCACCAGACGAGCCTGGCCCATGGCCGGGCTCAGAGAGTAGATACTCTCGAAACTCTTCAAAGGTATATCAAAGGTAAAGTGGTCCAGGTTTCTCTTGAAAACTTCCTTACTCTTTTATTCACAATGTTTTTAACATTTGTTGGTAGCAGGTTGAATAGTCTTGAAGCACGGATGTTTGTAGTGTTCTCTTATTGTGGCCACGGTATCCCCACTTTTTACTGGATCTATTACACTTCCATATGTCTCATTCCAATACAGTGTTAATGAAGTGTGTAGGTTTAGGACCTGCCCTTCCAATCTTGAACATTGTGCTTCGCAGGAAAAAAATATTTCACTTCAGTTTTTAGTGTAACGAAAACTAATGACTATAATAGCAATCGATTCGCTATAGGAAACTGTATGGTTTATACAATTACACATTGTGGGTTTGAATGAAGAATGTTTTACCTTGTACAGCTTATTTATCCTCCCTTTCCAGGTCACAAGCAACAGCAACCAGCCTGAGTCCAGATCTTTATACAGCCAATTTGCAATTCTAGACATTATTTCCGTATTCAAGGATCCCAAACTATTTAAGAATGACTACTTTGATTCCCAGAGTATTTTTGTTGTAGACAATTGTTAAATGCCATTGGAATATTATCAGACAGGTCTCCTCCAATCAAGAGAGTACATTCCAAGTGCTTTGAGACAAATGGTTTAATACTGCTATGTACCTTTGATATACCTTTGAAGAGTTTCGAGAGTATCTACTCTCTGAGCCCGGCCATGGGCCAGGCTCGTCTGGTGCTTGCCTGGTCAACCAGGCTGTTGCTGCTGGAGGCCCGCTGCCCCACATATCCATCACAGCCTGGTTGATCTGGCACCTGGTGAAGATATTTGTCCAGTTTCCTCTTGAAGGCTTCTACACTGGTTCCAGCCGTGTTTCGGATATCTTCTGGTAAGATGTTGAATAGTCTGGGACCCCGGATGTTAATACAGTGCTCCCGTATTGTCCCCACCGCACCCCTGCTCCTCACTGGGTTTATTTTACACTTTCTCCCATATCTCTCACTCCAGTATGTTGTTATGGCAGTGTGCAGATTTGGGACCAGGCCCTCAAGTACTTTCCATGTATATATTATCATGTATCTCTCTCTCCTCCGCTCCAATGAGTACATGTTCAAGACTTGAAGGTAGGTAGTAAAGGACTTCTAAATGCTCAAGTTGTGATCTTTCTCCTGCTGTAACAAGGCTGTAACAAGGCTGTGAACACACAGCAACATTTTAGACTGATATTTAAAGTCATTTCAACAGTCTCGTCATTGGCATTATTTTTTGTTTTATTTTTTTTAAATACTCGTTATTCACCCTGACATTTTTCCGGACTCAGCTACATTTGCCTTATTGTGTTCTGTAAATGATAGGTAATCTAGTATTATTATTCCTACATGTTTCTTTCGCTCTTTGAGATGGTTCTCCACCCTCATGTATCCCAAGCTGGTTCTGAGTTCTTCATTCTAACCATACCACGGACGGGGCTTGAAATAGCGGTTAGTGAGTCGTAACACGCCAGACCGACGAGTGAGCCACTGCTGCCCACTGGAAGACTTTGTTGATATTCAATTGTAATGTTCCTGTCTTCTACTGAGGCGAGTTTCAAGTGTGTCTTGGTATCCTGTACACAGGATGATACGAAGCTTTGGCTGGTGTTGGTATTAATGTCTTACGAGAAGCTTTGGCTGGTGTTGGTATTAATGTCTTTTATGAGATTTGGCTGGTGTTGGTATTAATGTCTGTTATGAGAAGCTTTGGCTGGTGTTGGTATTAATGTCTGTTATGAGAAGCTTTGGCTGGTGTTGGTATTAATGTCTTACGAGCTTTGGCTGGTGTTGGTATTAACGTCTTTTATGAGAAGCTTTGGCTGGTGTTGGTATTAATGTCTTTTATGAGAAGCTTTGGCTGGTGTTGGTATTAATGTCTGTTATGAGAAGCTTTGGCTGGTGTTGGTATTAATGCCTGTTATGAGAAGCTTTGGCTGGTGTTGGTATTAATGCCTGTTATGAGAAGCTTTGGCTGGTGTTGGTATTAATGTCTGTTACGAGAAGCTTTGGCTGGTGTTGGTATTAATGTCTGTTATGAGAAGTTTTGGCTGGTGTTGGTATTAATGCCTGTTATGAGAAGCTTTGGCTGGTGTTGGTATTAATGTCTGTTATGAGAAGCTTTGGCTGGTGTTGGTATTAATGTCTGTTATGAGAAGCTTTGGCTAGTGTTGGTATTAATGCCTGTTATGAGAAGCTTTGGCTGGTGTTGGTATTAATGTTTGTTATGAGAAGCTTTGGCTGGTGTTGGTATTAATGTCTGTTATGAGAAGCTTTGGCTGGTGTTGGTATTTATGTCTGTTATGAGAAAGACAAATAGCAAACGTACCAGGAGGGACCTCGGGACACTGAACTTTTGACTTTCATAAGATCAATTTTTTGTTTATTACTACTCCATGCTTTTCATTTTATTAAAAAATAGTTACTATGCATTTTCCCATAATATCTACTCACCTCCTTACACACACTATCACTCCATAGACACACTTGTCAAGTGTTTTTTGCGACGTCAGTGTAAACCATCTGCGTTGTGATTTTCTTTAAAAATCTTATGTGAGTTTGTTATAATGTAAAGGTTGTAAGGGCAGTGATCCAGCTGCCCTTACAACCTGTCCATAAAATCAATAAGTTGCTATATCAACACACTTACAAAAAACTGTATAATATCTAATGTTATTACTATTGGTGTACATTACCAATAAGTTGATGAATAAGACGTTTCACCCAACAGTTTCATTTTCAATCCAATAAAAAATAAATAATAACGATGGCAAAAGAAGTGAAGAGGTAATTTTGAGGAGTTCAGCCCATTAGCCCTGATAAATGTTGTTGAGCCTCACAGCTTTCTATCAATGCTGACGGACGCAACACTTCACAATTCCCACTTCATTTCGTCCGTCGTCTCGTCTTCTCTGTACTGGAGTCAAAACAAAACTGGTGGTGACACGTCTCATTAATAAAGATATCCAGGTGTTGCATATGTGTCTGGCACCTGGTACCTAATTTACTGTCTTTGTTCTGTGGCCTTGTGACTACCTGGGTGCTGGTGGTGGCCCCTCCCACTACCTGGTACCTGGGTGCTGGTAATGACTCCTCCCACCACATGGTACCTGGGTGCTAGTGATGGCTCCTACCACCACCTGATACCTGGCTGCTGGTGATGGCTCCTCCCACCACCTGGTACCTGGGTGCTAGTGGTGGCCCCTCCCACTACCTGGTACCTGGGTGCTGGTAATGGCTCCTCCCATCAACTGGTATCTAGGTGCTGGTGATGACTCCTCCCACCACATGGTACCTGGATGTTAGTGATGGCTCCTACCACCACCTGATACCTGGCTGCTGGTGGTGGCTCCTCCCACCACCTGGTACCTGGGTGCTAGTGATGGCTCCTACCACCACCTGATACCTGGCTGCTGGTGATGGCTCCTCCCACCACCTGGTACCTGGGTGCTAGTGATGGCTCCTCCCACCACCTGGTACCTGGGTGCTGGTGATGGCTCCTCCCACCATCTGGTACCTGGGTGCTGGTGATGGCTCCTCCCACCACCTGGTACCTGGCTGCTGGTGATGGCTCCTCCCACCACCTGGTACCTGGGTGCTGGTGATGGCTCCTCCCACCATCTGGTACCTGGGTGCTGGTGATGGCTCCTCCCATCATCTGGTACCTGGCTGCTGGTGATGGCTCCTCCCACCACCTGGTACCTGGCTGCTGGTGATGGCTCCTCCCACCATCTGGTACCTGGGTGCTGGTGATGGCTCCTCCCACCACATGGTACCTGGGTGCTAGTGATAGCTCCTACCACCACCTGATACCTGGCTGCTGGTGATGGCTCCTCCTACCACCTGGTACCTGGGTGCTAGTGATGGCTCCTCCCACCACCTGGTACCTGGGTGCTGGTGATGGCTCCTCCCACCACCTGGTACCTGGCTGCTGGTGATGGCTCCTCCCACCACCTGGTACCTGGCTGCTGGTGATGGCTCCTCCCACCACCTGGTACCTGGCTGCTAGTGATGGCTCCTCCCACCACATGGTACCTGGCTGCTAGTGATGGCTCCTCCCACCACTTGGTACCTGGCTGCTGGTGATGGCTCCTCCCACCACCTGGTACCTGGCTGCTAGTGATGGCTCCTCCCACCATCTGGTACCTGGCTGCTAGTGATGGCTCCTCCCACCAGCTGGGTGTACGTGGTGGCTCCCACCACCTGGTACCTGGCTGCTGGTGATGGCTCCTCCCACCATCTGGTACCTCGCTGCTAGTGATGGCTCCTCCCACCATCTGGTACCTGGCTGCTAGTGATGGCTCCTCCCACCACTTGGTACCTGGCTGCTGGTGATGGCTCCTCCCACCACCTGGTACCTGGCTGCTGGTGATGGCTCCTCCCACCACCTGGTACCTGGCTGCTGGTGATGGCTCCTCCCACCACTGGTACCTGGCTGCTGGTGATGGCTCCTCCCACCACCTGGTACCTGGCTGCTGGTGATGGCTCCTCCCACCACCTGGGTGTACGTGGTGGCTCCCACCACCGCTACCACTGCAGTAAAGTTCTTGCTCTCTATCAGAGGGATGAGTGGTGGTGGTAACAGTGGCACTGCAGTGGTTCTAGACACGCACGTGAACTCAAGAAAACTCTATTAGAATGAGTGCCAATGTGAGTTAATACATCCTACAGTGCCACCTGGCTCACTTTATGAGGTCGATGTGCTGCAGCACCAGCACATGTTCATCTCTCACGGCTTGATCTGACATGTACTCAGTTGTACTCACTCAGTTGTGTTCACTCTGATTCTGGCCCAACTTCAAGGGTGGGTTTAGCCGACATCTACTGGATTCTGGAAGTTTATCTCCCACGCTTGGCCATACTTACCCTTCAAGTTGAGAATAAAAACATCCTCATAAAGTTCACGTTAGAATAGCCCTGAGTGGAAGCCAATACATATCAAAGTCCTTATGGCTACATCTGAATCTTAATCTTCAACCTGCACCCCTTAGTTCAAGGCCCCTTCGTCTACAACAACCTATCTTGCTCTGCCCTCTCAAATACTCGGCATTTTATACATCACAGTCATATTGCCATATGTTGCAATATAATCACAGTAAACATGTGATATCCTAATATGCAAAACACTGAAAAAATAGTGAAATTCTAAGCGCTTCCGTGATTTCTCACATTTAGCACATTATCAGGTCCTTGATAATGAGAAAAATTACGAAAGCGCTTGGAATTTCACTATTTTTTCACAGTGGTTATATTGCCATATATTCTCCTTGCTTCTGGACTGTCAAGTTCTCTTTGCTTCTGGACTGTCAAGTTCTCTTTGCTTCTGGACTGTCACGTTCTCCTTGCTTCTGGACTGTCACGTTCTCCTTGCTTCTGGACTGTCAAGTTCTCCTTGCTTCTGGACTGTCACGTTCTCCTTGTTTCTGGACTGTCAAGTTCTCCTTGCTTCTGGACTGTCACGTTCTCCTTGCTTCTGGACTGTCACGTTCTCCTTGCTTCTGGACTGTCAAGTTCTCCTTGCTTCTGGACTGTCAAGTTCTCCTTTCTTCTGGACTGTCACGTTCTCCTTTCTTCTAGACTGTCACGTTCCCCTTTCTTCTGGACTGTCAAGTTCTCCTTGCTTCTGGACTGTCACGTTCTCCTTGCTTCTGGACTGTCACGTTCTTCTTGCTTCTGGACTGTCACGTTCTCCTTGCTTCTGGACTGTCAAGTTCTCCTTGCTTCTGGACTGTCAAGTTCTCCTTGCTTCTGGACTGTCAAGTTCTCCTTTCTTCTGGACTGTCACGTTCTCCTTTCTTCTAGACTGTCACGTTCCCCTTTCTTCTGGACTGTCAAGTTCTCCTTGCTTCTGGACTGTCACGTTCTCCTTGCTTCTGGACTGTCACGTTCTTCTTGCTTCTGGACTGTCACGTTCTCCTTGCTTCTGGACTGTCAAGTTCTCCTTGCTTCTGGACTGTCAAGTTCTCCTTGCTTCTGGACTGTCAAGTTCTCCTTGCTTCTGGACTGTCAAGTTCTCCTTGCTTCTGGACTGTCAAGTTCTCTTTGCTTCTGGACTGTCAAGTTCTCTTTGCTTCTGGACTGTCAAGTTCTCCTTGCTTCTGGACTGTCAAGTTCTCCTTGCTTCTGGACTGTCAAGTTCTCCTTGCTTCTGGACTGTCACGTTCTCCTTGCTTCGGAACTGTCACGTTCTCCTTGCTTCTGGACTGTCACGTTCTCCTTGCTTCTAGACTGTCACGTTCTCCTTGCTTCTAGACTGTCACGTTCTCCTTGCTGTCGTTGCTAGACTGTGATTCTCCCTTTGACTGGTTCTCCTTGCTTCTAGACTGTCAAGTTCTCCTTGCTTCTGGACTGTCACGTTCTCCTTGCTTCTAGACTGTCAACGTTCTCCTTGCTTCTGGACTGTCGTTCTCCTTGCTTCTAGACTGTCAAGTTCTCCTTGCTTCTGAGACTGTCAGTTCTCCTTGCTTCTGGACTGTCACGTTCTCCTTGCTTCTAGACTGTCAAGTTCTCCTTGCTTCTGGACTGTCACGTTCTCCTTGCTTCTGGACTGTCAAGTTCTCCTTGCTTCTGGACTGTCACGTTCTCCTTGCTTCTGGACTGTCAAGTTCTCCTTGCTTCTAGACTGTCACGTTCTCCTTGCTTCTGGACTGTCACGTTCTCCTTGCTTCTAGACTGTCACGTTCTCCTTGCTTCTGGACTGTCACGTTCTCCTTGCTTCTAGACTGTCACGTTCTCCTTGCTTCTAGACTGTCACGTTCTCCTTGCTTCTAGACTGTCACGTTCTCCTTGCTTCTAGACTGTCACGTTCTCCTTGCTTCTAGACTGTCAAGTTCTCCTTGCTTCAAGTGTCGTCATATTTTCCTTGCTTCAAGGGTCGTCATATTTTCCTTGCTTCAAGGGTCGTCATATTTTCCTTGCTTCAAGTGTCGTCATATTTTCCTTGCTTCAAGGGTCGTCATATTTTCCTTGCTTCTAGGTCGTCATATTTTCCTTGCTTCAAGGGTCGTCATATTTTCCTTGGCTTTAAGGGTCGTCATATTTTCCTTGCTTCAAGGTGTCGTCATATTTTCCTTGCTTCAAGGGTCGTCATATTTTCCTTGCTTCAAGGGTCGTCATATTTTCCTTGCTTCAAGGGTCGTCATATTTTCCTTGCTTCAAGGGTCGTCATATTTTCCTTGCTTCAAGGGTCGTCATATTTTCCTTGCTTCAAGGGTCGTCATATTTTCCTTGCTTCAAGGGTCGTCATATTTTCCTTGCTTCAAGGGTCGTCATATTTTCCTTGCTTCAAGGGTCGTCATATTTTCCTTGCTTCAAGGGTCGTCATATTTTCCTTGCTTCAAGGGTCGTCATATTTTCCTTGCTTCAAGGGTCGTCATATTTTCCTTGCTTCAAGGGTCGTCATATTTTCCTTGCTTCAAGGGTCGTCATATTTTCCTGTTTGCTTTTCATGTCGGTCGTCATATTTTCCTTGCTTCAAGGGTAGTCAATCAGTATTTCCTTGTAGGTGTTTTCATGATCTCGTGGAAATGTTGCTGCAGAAGTTGTGAAGGTCGACCTTTGGAGGTGTTTAATGGTGTGTATGGAAGGTGTGTGGTGAAGGTGGTGTGAGGTGGGGAAATGGTGTGGGTGGGGAAGGTGTGTGGGGTGGGGAAGGTGGTGTGGGTGGGGAAGGTGGTGTGAGGTGGGGAAGGTGGTGTGGGTGGGGAAGGTGGTGTGAGGTGGGGAAGGTGGTGTGGGGTGGGGAAGGTGGTGTGAGGTGGGGAAGGTGGTGTGGGGTGGGGAAGGTGGTGTGGGGTGGGGAAGGTGGTGTGAGGTGGGGAAGGTGGTGGGTGGGGGAAGGTGGTGTGAGGTGGGGAAGGTGGTGTGGGGGAAGGTGGTGTGAGGTGGGGAAGGTGTGGGGTGGGGGAAGGTGGTGTGAGGTGGGGGAAGGTGGTGGAGGTGGGGGAAGGGGTGTGGGGAAGGTGGTGTGGGGGAAGGTGGTGTGAGGTGGGAAGGTGGTGTGGGGAGGTGGTGTGGGTGGGGAAGGTGGTGTGAGGTGGGGAAGGTGGTGTGGGGTGGGGAAGGTGGTGTGAGGTGGGGGAAGGTGGTGTGGGGAGGTGGGTGAGGTGGGGGAAGGTGGGGGTGTGGGGTGGGGAAGGTGGTGTGAGGTGGGGAAGGTGGTGTGAGGTGGGGAAGGTGGTGTGAGGTGGGGAAGGTGGTGTGGGTGGGGGAAGGTGGTGTGGGTGGGGAAGGTGGTGTGGGGTGGGGGAAGGTGGTGTGGGGTGGGGAAGGTGGTGTGGGGTGGGGAAGGTGGTGTGGGGTGGGGAAGGTGGTGTGGGTGGGGAAGGTGGTGTGGGGTGGGGAAGGTGGTGTGGGGTGGGGAAAGGTGGTGTGGGGTGGGGAAAGGTGGTGTGGGGTGGGGGAAGGTGGTGTGAGGTGGGGGAAGGTGGTGTGGGGTGGGGGAAGGTGGTGTGGGGTGGGGGAAGGTGGTGTGGGGTGGGGGAAGGTGGTGTGGGGTGGGGGAAGGTGGTGTGGGGTGGGGGAAGGTGGTGGTATGATGGAGCTGTGTACTCCTTGCTGGGCTTGACCTCCAAATTGACTCCAATTTTAGGTTCTTGAATATTATTCTACATTGTATCAATCAGTATGCTGCCGATGCCATTAAGCTTATGTGATCCTCTGATGATATAATTACAATAATGGAAGAGAACAGCTTCAAGATGAGGAATTAAGACACATCTGGGACTGATTACCTCACCCTCCACTGTGTTCTTTGTATATAGTACTGTAAGTCTGAGGCAATGATAAGTACAGCCACTCTCCTCGCATATCATGTCTGTACTGAATTAATAACGTCACTGGTTGGTGAAACCTTTTCAAATATACCTACCCATATGTTCAACTTGTGTCTAATTCCTCAACCGATGATACAAGCCAGGTCTAAGACACAAGCCAGGTCTAAGACACAAGCCAGGTCTGGCCAGCAAGTCAAATCTTGTTCCATTAATGGCATACAACACTGACAAGTTAATGAACAAAACACATGTACAACACCTGTGTATGTTTACTGAAGAAAACGTGTAACCAAGCAGCGACTTTGTCAAAGTGATGCACAAAATAAACACTGTCTCCTGTGTATGTTCTTTATTACAATGAAAAAGTCACTGCTTTTTTTTAATGTCTTCATCAATAAATATACCAGGTGTTACATGTGTGTCTTACACACATGTGTAAGACACACATGTTTGTGTAGTAAGTCAAATATAACCACTAGGCCAGGTCTAAGAACTAAGTCAGATCTAGGCACTAGGCCAGGTCAAAGAACTAAGTCAGATCTAGGCACTAGGCCAGGTCAAAGAGCTAAGTCAGATCTAGGCACTAGGCCAGATCTAAGAACTAAGTCAGATCTAGGCACTAGGCCAGGTCTAAGAACTAAGTCAGATCTAGGCACTAGGCCAGGTCTAAGAACTAAGTCAGATCTAAGCACTAGGCCAGGTCTAAGAACTAAGTCAGATCTAGGCACTAGGCCAGGTCTAAGCACTAGGCCAGGTCTAAGCACTAGGCCAGGTCTAAGAACTAAGTCATATCTAAGCACTAGGCCAGGTCTGAGCAGCAAGCCAGGTCTCTGAGCCATGGTCTGGTCTAACACAAAATAATACCACCCTTACGATATTACATTTTTTATGGGGAAGTACTAAACCCGTAAGGACCATGCAGCGCCTGTAGAATGGAAGGTAATGAGGTTGGGTCCACAGAGGGGGAAGGTGATACCTACATTATTTAGAGTGTTAATGGTTACTATTACCATTGTTATTATCCCAAGGGTTACACCTCCAGCTCCCGGTCTCCCTTTGTAATAATTTATCTTATTTTTCTGTTTACAAATTTGACATCGTATGACAAGTTTGACATATATTTTATTTTACATTGAGTGAGCTGGTTGGAGGTGTGGGTTGCCAGCTGGTGGAGGTGTGGGTTGCCAGCTGGTGGAGGTGTGGGTTGCCAGCTGGTGGAGGTGTGGGTTGCCTCCTACTAACTACACCAATGTTGAGGAATGACTCACAGAACAGACACCTTAATAACTTACACACAAGTGCAACACTTGTGTATCTTTAGTGTGGATAAGTTTGGCCATACAGTGGCTGTAGTATACAAGACACTTCTTCCCGCATATGCTGTATTCTTATCAACATTGATGGACTAATTACATCGACTCAGGCTGAGGGACTGATTACCTCAATTTCCTTCTGATCTTCACTATTCTTTTTTGTATTGGACTGATGAAGCCAATGTGGGGCTAAAAGTTTCCACAATAAAGCTACCCCAGTGTTGCACATGTGTCTAAATTATCAACGAACTACAGCCTTTAACCCCCCCCGGTCACTGGTGATCAGCTGGTGAATTAGTCAACCAGGGAAAGGACGTGACCCCCCCCCCCCGGGTCACTGGTGATCAGCTGGTGAATTAGTCAACCAGGGAAGGACGTGAACGATACTGCTCTGTCTCCATTAAAATAAACTCACATGAAAACAATTTTTACACAGTAATTCTGGAAGTTTGAATTACTGCAGCACTGTCTTGTACTGCAGCACTGTCTTGTACTGCAGCACTGTCTTGTACAGCAGCACTGTCTTGCTACAGCAGCACTGTCTTGGACACATGTCTTTCGCAGCACTGTCTTGTACAGCAGCACTGTCTTGTACAGCAGCACTGTCTTGTACTGCAGCACTGTCTTGTACTGCAGCACTGTCTTGCGACAGCAGCACTGTCTTGTACTGCAGCACTGTCTTGTACTGCAGCACTGTCTTGTACAGCAGCACTGTCTTGTACAGCAGCACTGTCTTGTACTGCAGCACTGTCTTGTACTGCAGCACTGTCTTGTACTGCAGCACTGTCTTGTACAGCAGCACTGTCTTGTACTGCAGCACTGTCTTGTACAGCAGCACTGTCTTGTACAGCAGCACTGTCTTGTACTGCAGCACTGTCTTGCGACAGCAGCAACCTTGTTTCCATATTGTGAATTGTTGAGTGCAGAGGAAGACTGTCATTGTGCACGTGTCCACCATACACGTCACTAACACACATCTTACGTTAATTCATCGTGGACTTAGTTTGTACACCTTGAGAGTATTGTCACAACTATAGTGTGAAGCTAAGGCCGTGTTCTGCTTCTGCAAGAGAGTCGCTGTGCACTGGCTTGTGACTTACATTTTAAATGCGACTATCTAGGTGCAGTATACTGTGTTCAGAGGCTGAATAACTGCTTCAGGAGTTATTAGCCTTCTACTTACGTCTGCTGTATTGGTGTGTGGACTCAGTCTCAGGAAGACGTTTGCTTCTAAATATTAATCAATGAGTGTACTTAGTATTTTCCCAGCTATGTGCACTCAATCTATTCTATAACTGAATAGTCAACGTATGTGACTGCCTAGACTAGTGAATATTCTCTTTAAAACCGTGAGATGGTTCGCCTACAACACTCCCTGCTTTGGAAGCAAATGTACGCATGTCTTACAAAGGATAATTCCAATTTGTTGGATCAAGAGCATTTCAGCATGAAGCAGCATGGAAACAATGAGTGTTGTGGACGTACCTGCAGTGTGTGCGCCGGTGATGGCCTCTGCTGCCTCGGATTTCACTACCTGCCGGGAGAAAAACTTATGTTAATTACATTATGTCTGACACCATATTTAATTAATCAAAGTTAAATAAAAATGTATCTAAAATCTATTTGCCAGCAGAGTGCAGCGACTCTTCCAAAAAAAAAAAATTGTAAAATTCCCAGATCGCTGCATCAAAATGTCATTCATCTTTCTGCACTATAAAATTGTTCACATGTTTATGTATACTGTAAACATCCCAACACACAACACCAATTACCAAACATTTACAATACTCAACACTCAGCAAAATATATATATATATATATATATATATATATATATATATATATATATATATATATATATATATATATATATATATATATATAAACTCAATTTAAATTGTAATAAATATTCGGTATTGGAAGCTCCGCAGCTCAGTGATAAAGCGTTGGACTTGTCAATCCCAGAACCACAGTTGAAGTCCCTCCCCCGTCCATCTTTAATCGTGCGTGCGTGCGTGCGCGTGTACGTACTCACCTAGTTGTGGTTGCAGGGGTCGAGTCATAGCTCCTGGCCCCACCTCTTCACTGGCCACTACTGGGTGTCTCTCCCTGCGTCATGAGCTTTATCATACCTCTTCTTAAAGCTATGTATGGAGCCTGCCTCCACTACATCGCTTCCCAAACTATTCCACTTCCCGACCACTCTGTGACTGAAGAAATACTTCCTAACATCTCTGTGATTCATCTGAGTCTTCAACTTCCAATTGTGTCCCCTTGTTGCTGTGTCCCATCTCTGGAACATTCTGTCTCTGTCCACCTTATCTATTCCTTGCAGTATTTTATATGTCGTTATCATGTCCTCCCTATCTCTCCTGTCATCCAGTGTCGTCAGGTCGATTTCCCTTAACCTCTCCTCGTAGGACATACCCCTTAGCTCCGGGACTAGTCTTGTTGCAAACCTTTGCACTTTCTCGAGCTTCTTTACGTGCTTGGCTAGGTGTGGGTTCCAAATTGGTGCTGCATACTTCAGTATGGGCCTAACGTACACAGTGTACAGGGTCCTGAACGATTCTTTATTAAGATGTCGGAATGCTGTTCTTAGGTTTGCTAGGCGCCCGTATTCTGCAGCAGAAATTTGGTTGATGTGCGCCTCAGTAGATGTGCCTGGTGTTATACTCACCCCAAGATCTTTTTCCTTGATTGAGGTTTGTAGTCTTTGGCCCCCTAGACTGTACTCTGTCTGCGGTCTTCTTTGCCCTTCCCCAATCTTCATGACTTTGCACTTGGTGGGGTTGAACTCCAGGAGCCAATTGCTGGACCAGGCTTGCAGCCTGTCCAGATCCCTTTGTAGTTCTGCCTGGTCCTCGTCCGATTGAATTCTTCTCATCAACTTCACATCGTCTGCAAACAGGGACACTTCGGAGTCTATTCCTTCCGTCATGTCGTTCACAAATACCAGAAACAGCACCGGTCCTATGACTGACCCCTGTGGAAACCCACTCGTCACTGGCGCCCACTCTGACACCTCGCCACGTACCATGACTCGCTGCTGTCTTCCTGACAGGTATTCCCTGATCCATTGTAGTGCCTTCCCTGTTATCCCTGCCTGGTCCTCCAGCTTCTGCACTAATCTCTTGTGTGGAACTGTGTCAAACGCCTTCTTACAGTCCAAGAATATGCAATCTACCCACCCCTCTCTCTCTTGTCTTACTGCTGTCACCCTGTCATAGAACTCCAGTAGGTTTGTGACACAGGATTTCCCGTCCCTGAAACCGTGTTGGCCGTCGTTGATAAGCTCATTCCTTTCTAGGTGCTCCACCACTCTTCTCCTGATTATCTTCTCCATGAACTTGCGGTGTGTGTCTGTGTGTGTACTCACCTATTTATGGTTGCAGGGGTCGAGTCATAGCTCCTGGGCCCGGCTCTTCACTGATTGCTACTAGGTCCTCTCTCTCCCTGCTCCATGAGCTTTATCAAACCTCGTCTTAAAACTATGTATGGTTCCTGCCTCCACTACGTCCCTTTCTAGGCTATTCCACTTCCTGACAACTCTATGACTGAAGAAATACTTCCTAACATCTCTTTGACTCATAGGAGTCTTCAACTTCCAATTGTGACCCCTTGTTTCTGTGTCCCCTCTCTGGAACATCTTGTCTCTGTCCACCTTATCTATTCCTTGCAGTATTTTATATGTCGTTATCATGTCTCCCCTAACCCTCCTGTCCTCTAGTGTCGTCAGGCCGATTTCCCTTAACCTTTCTTCGTAGGACAATTCCCTTAGCTCTGGGACTAGTCTTGTTGCAAACCTTTGCACTTTCTCTAGTTTCTTGATGTGCTTGACCAGGTGTGGGTTCCAAACTGGTGCTGCATACTCCAGTATGGGCCTGACGTATATGGTGTACAGTGTCTTGAATGATTCCTTAGTGAGGTATTGGAATGCTATTCTTAAGTTTGCCAGCCGCCCGTATGCTGCAGCAGTTATCTGATTGATGTGTGCCTCAGGAGATGTGCTCGGTATTATACTCACCCCAAGATATTTTTCCTTAGAGTGAGGTTTGCAGTCTTTGGCCACCTAGACTATACTCTGTCTGCAGTCTTCTTTGCCCTTCCCCGATCTTCATGACTTTGCATTTGGCGGCGTTAAATTCAAGGAGCCAGTTGCTGGACCAGGCTTGTAGCCTGTCCAGGTCTCTTTGTAGTCCTGCCTGATCCTCGACCGATTTAATTCTCCTCATTAACTTCACATCAACTGCAAACAGACGCCCACTCTGACACCTCGTCACGTACCATGACTCGTTGTCTCCCTTTTAGATATTCTCTGATCCATTGAAGTGCCTTTCCTGTTATGCGTGCCTGATCCTCTAGCTTTTGCATTAACCTCTTGTGAGGAACTGTGTCGAAGGCCTTCTTGCAGTCCAAGAAAATGCAGTCTATCCACCCCTCTCTCTCGTGTCTTACTTCTGTTACCTTGTCATAAAACTCCAGTAGGTTTGTGACATAGGATTTTCCTTCCCTGAAACCGTGCTGGTTGTCGTTTATAAGCTTGTCTCTTTCTAGGTGCTCCACCACTCTCCTCCTGATGATCTTCTCCATGACTTTGCATACTATACACGTCAGTGACACAGGTCTGTAGTTTAATGCCTCGTGTCTGTCTCCTTTCTTACAAATTGGGACTACATTTGCCATCTTCCACACCTCAGGTAGTTGCCCAGTTTCAATGGATGTGTTGAAGATTTGTGTTAGTGGCACACACAACATCTCTGCTCCCTCTCTAAGGACCCACGGAGATATGTTGTCTGGTCCCACCGCTTTTGAGGTATCGAGTTCACATAGCAGCTTCTTCACCTCCTCCTCGGTTGTGTGTATTTCATCCAGCACTTTTTGGTATACCTCCCTATTCTGAATTCCTGGAGTCCTTCCTGTCTCCTCTGTAAACACTTCTTTAAATCTCATGTTGAGCTCCTCACATACCTCTTGGTCGTTTCTTGTGAACTCCCCACCTTCCTTCCTCAGCCTGATTACCTGGTCCTTGGCTGTTGTTTTCCTCCTGATGTGGCTATACAACAGCTTCGGGTCAGACTTAACTTTTAGTGCTATGCCATTTTCGTATTGGCGCTGAGCCTCCCTTCTTATCTGTGCATATTCGTTTCTGGCTCTTCGGCTAATCTCTATTTTCCTAGGTCCTTTGTCTTCTGTACTTTTTCCATTCTCTAGTGCACTTAGTTTTCGCCTCCCTACACCTTTGGGTTAACCAAAGACTTGTTCTGGTCTTCCCATTATTTCTGTTGCCCTTGGGAAAAAAACTCTCTTCTGCCTCCTTGCATTTTGTTGTCACATAGTCCATCATTTCTTTTACTGGTTTTCCTGCCAATTCTCTCTCCCACTGAACGTCTTGTAGGAAGTTCCTCATGCCTGTGTAGTCCCCCCTTTTGTAGTTTGGTTTTTCCGGTTCTATTCCTGCTCCCCTCTCCACTTTTAGCTCAACTATATAATCAAAGCACAGAACCACATAATCACTAGCTCCAAGGGGGCCTTTCGTATGTGATATCCTCCATGTCTGAACTACTCAAGGTGAATACTAGGTTCAGTCTTGCTGGATCATCCTCACCTCTCTCTATGGTAGTGTCTCTAACATGTTGCTGCATGAGGTTTTCCAATACCACATCCATCATCCTGGCTCTCCATGATTCAGGACCCCTATGGGGCTCCAGGTTTCCCCAGTCAATCTCCTTGTGAATAAAATCACCCATAACTAGTAACTTTGCTCTTCCCATGTGGGCTCTTCTGTCCACCACGGCTAGTTTGTCTACCATTGCTCTGTTGCTCTCGTCGTATTCTTCTATTGGCCTCCTGCAGTTCTGTGGCGGGTTGTACATTACAGCAATTACCACCTTATGGCCCTCAGACTGGATTGTTCCTATATAGTCCCTTTCGCCCATTCCATCCATTCCTTCCATTTCCTCAAATCCCCACCAGTTTTTAATGAGCAGTGCAACTCCTCCTCCCCCTCTGCTCCCTCTATCTTTCCTTAGGATTTGATAACCGGGTGGAAAGACTGCATCTGTTATCGTCAGGGCGAGTTTCGTTTCTGTGAGGGGAGAGCGTGAGAGAAAAGCGAGAGTGAGGAGAGAGCGCGAGAGTGAGAGTAAGAAGAGAGTGAGAGAGAGAGAGGATAGTGAGTACAAGTGTAACAAGTGTAGTGAGCCAGAACTAGGTTACTAGAGCAACGTGAGGAAGCACAGTCAAAAACAAAGGCAATACTTATGAAACTAAGTGATGAAAGCAATCATCCCATCACTGGGAAAGCAAAAAAACAATCACAACAGAGACAATCAAACGACTGAATGAAAAAATTAAAGAGTTACTAAAGGAACGATGAAAGCAGAAGGTATTTAAAAGAATGGGCAGAGAGAGAGAGAGAGAGAGAGAGAGAGAAAGAAAGAGGTGGGATGAAATGTTTAAAGATAAGATGAAAACCAAGACAAAAAATAATAATAAAAAACTATGAGAGTCCAGATCAACTAAGTGAAGATTGAAAGATTGAACAAATTAATTTTTTCAACCTGCTTAGTCAGCTTAAAAAATGGCGACATTCTAAATAAAACCACCAAAATTTCTGGAACCCTTTTTTCATAGTTCACTATTAAATATTTTACCGGGTGTCATGACACTTGACATGTAGGAAGCTTTAATTTACATAATTAAACATTTTAAATAATGAACAATGCATTGAACTGTGCAGAATATTAACGACAAAATTAATCAGCTACGTTTATAAAGTAAAACAAACTTTTTGTAAGCAAAACAACTCTACATCTCAAGTAGTCCGCAAGACAGAAGAATACCAGGTACATGCGGTAAATGACAGACAGAAGAATACCAGGTACATGCGGTAAATGACAGACAGAAGAATACCAGGTACATGCGGTAAATGACAGACAGAAGAATACCAGGTACATGCGGTAAATGACAGACAGAAGAATACCAGGTACATGCGGTAAATGACAGACAGAAGAATACCAGGTACATGCGGTAAATGACAGACAGAAGAATACCAGGTACATGCGGTAAATGACAAACAGAAGAATACCAGGTACATGGGGTAAATGACAGACAGCTCAGTTAAACAGTACAACACACCCATGATGCCAAAATCAACAAGATTCTTCAATGAAAATCTGATTGTAGGACATATTGTACACATGTATGAAGATTATTCTCTGATGTCTCTGTAAGACACAGCTGCAAAGTGCAGTGCACCTCACCTGAGTCTTCCTGCATGTACATCTACCACCACAGTCTTTCGTGCTCTTGCATTAACATTTTTCCAGTTCACTGCATGTTTCTGTTGTCATGGCGAGTGTGGTCCACACAAGGAGCCTCCTCTTGGGGTAGGACTTACAAGTTTCTCATGCAAACTTCTTACCCTTTCCGAAGAAGGCAGATACACTATCACAGCCCGTAAAGCTGTGGAAGGCAGGAAAGACCTGGGTGTCTGGTCCTCTAGACCACGAGCGATGGTACTGACATGCACTAGCCAAGGACTCCTTGGCTAGTCGCAGTGTTGTTATTGATTAAATACCACTCGTTCGTGGTTACAATAATATAAATACTGCTTGTGGAGGCTAGTACACCAAACTGGGAGTAGAATGAAATTAGCTCAGAGGCACCGTAAGTCCTCGGATCAAGGTAAAACACCTAGCTCTGCTGGGTGCTTGATTTATGTAGGATTTGGTGGTCCTGTGGGTTAGAGCGTCATGTGATTTTCGCTCGCCACGAGGCGGGCCAAAACGACATGGGTTCGAGTCCTTGGCTAGTCGCAGTGTTGTTATTGATTAAATACCACACGTTCGTGGTTACAATATATATATATATATATAAGATACTTAACGTCGTGGTCATCAATCTGCACACTGCCAAAACAACTTACTGGAGTAAAAGATATGGAAAAAATGATCTAGATTTAGGGCTTTCATCCAAAATGGCAAAGTTTCGCAGATAACACTAAATTAAGATGCACAGCATCCATGACCGGCTGTCAAGGTATCCTGAGGGATAGAAATGGTATAAAATACCCACACGATGACCGGCTGTCAAGGTATCCTGAGGGATAGAAATGGTATAAAATACCCACACGATGACCGGCTGTCAAGGTATCCTGAGGGATAGAAATGGTATAAAATACCCACACGATGAATAAAGACACAAATGCAGTACAATGCGAGGCTTTATTGACAAGGTTGTCAATAAAGAACCTCATTATATTATATATGTGTGTTTAACAGAATCCTTGGCTTCATATCAAGAAGTATAAATAATAGAAGTCCTCAGGTTGTTCTTCAACTCTATATATCTTTGGTTAGGCCTCATTTACATTATGCTGCACAGCTCTGGTTACCGTATTACAGAATGGATATAAATGCTCTGGAAAACGTACAGAGGAGGATGACAAAGTTGATCCCATGTATCAGAAATCTTCCCTATGAGGATAGACTGAGGGTCTTGAATCTGCACTCTCTAGAAAGGCGTAGAATTAGGGAATATATGAATGAGGTGTATAAATGGAAAACAGGAATAAATAAAGAGGATGTAAATGGCGTGCTGAAAATATCCAGCCAAGACAGGACTCGCAACAATGGTTTCAAGTTGGAAAAGTTCAGATTCAGGAAGGATATAGGAAAGCACTGGTTTGGTAATAGAGTTGTGGATGAGTGGAACAAACTCCCGAGTACCGTCATAGGGGCTGGGACGTTGTGTAGTTTTAAAAATAGGTTAGATAAATACATGAGTCGGTCTGGGTGGGTGTGAGTTGGACCTGACTAGTTTGTGCTACTAGGTCTTATGCCGTGCTCCTTCCTGAAGTGGAAGTGACCTGACTAGGTGGTCATTGGTCTAAGCCAGGTAGTAACATGGACCTGCCTCGCATGGGTCAGTAGGCCTGCTGCAGTGTTCCTTCTTTCTTATGTTCTTAACGATCCAAGGTTGTTGCAGCGGTCACAAGAGTGGTGGATGAGTTTCAATGTGGACAAGTGCATACAATAATATAAAATATGAGTGTACCTTGTATGGAAATCCTCTGACAGAGAAAAGCAGAGATAGTTATTACCTGAAATAAATAAAGCACTATCTTGCTGCAAGCGTTCAATTGAACATGATGCTTGCCTTTATAGCAAGAAACTCCCGGCGCAAAACAACACAAACAATATTAACATTGTACA
This sequence comes from Cherax destructor, assembly GCA_009830355.1. Lineage (NCBI taxonomy): Eukaryota > Metazoa > Arthropoda > Malacostraca > Decapoda > Parastacidae > Cherax > Cherax destructor. The sequence goes on from WNWK01009209.1 coordinate 26,627, forward strand.
ATGTTCGTGTCATACCGCCATCTTGAATATACACTCAAGAAAACTCATATCCTTAAGGAACAAATGGTATGAAGAAAACTTTCAATCAATTACTCAAAAAAACGGAGGTCATGATGCAACTTCATATAAATTTTCAAGATACTGAACATACTCAGGCGTGTAGATCCCTTTAAGTGCAAATACGACACAATTACCTGCAAGAATGTGTATAAGACAATTTTTACAATTATTACAATCAAAACTAAGATCTACATACAAGGGTCAGAATTTTTTTAACAAGACAATTCAGAACAATGTCTCTTGCGAAGTTGTTGGCGCCAAATTAACCGAGCAAGGATGGTAGTCTAGCATACTAGGTTGTTCCTGGCAGTGATCAATCACCAGCATACTGGTAATCAACAACCGTACATCCACTACTAACACACTGTTCACTTGTAAAATCAATAACATCTGCAAGCAGAACAATTGGTAAACCCAACACTGTGGGTGCAAGTCCAGCAGTGTATTAAGGGTGGAAGTTAAGTAGTATGAGTAACACCAGTGTATTAAGGGTGGAAGTCAAGTAGTATGAGTAACACCAGTGTATTAAGGGTGGAAGTTAAGTAGTATGAGTAACACCAGTGTATTAAGGTTGGAAGTTAAGTAGTATGAGTAACACCAGTGTATTAAGGGTGGAAGTTAAGTAGTATGAGTAACACCAGTGTATTAAGGGTGGAAGTCAAGTAGTATGAGTAACACCAGTGTATTAAGGGTGGAAGTCAAATAGTATGAGTAACACCAGTGTATTAAGGGTGGAAGTCAAGTAGTATGAGTAACACCAGTGTATTAAGGGTGGAAGTTAAGTAGTATGAGTAACACCAGTGTATTAAGGGTGGAAGTCAAGTAGTATGAGTAACACCAGTGTATTAAGGGTGGAAGTCAAATAGTATGAGTAACACCAGTGTATTAAGGGTGGAAGTCAAGTAGTATGAGTAACACCAGTGTATTAAGGGTGGAAGTTAAGTAGTATGAGTAACACCAGTATTAAGGGTGGAAGTCAAGTAGTATGAGTAACACCAGTGTATTAAGGGTGGAAGTCAAGTAGTATGAGTAACACCAGTGTATTAAGGGTGGAAGTCAAGTAGTATGAGTAACACCAGTGTATTAAGGGTGGAAGTCAAGTAGTATGAGTAACACCAGTGTATTAAGGGTGGAAGTCAAGTAGTATGAGTAACACCAGTGTATTAAAGGTGGAAGTTAAGTAGTATGAGTAACACCAGTGTATTAAGGGTGGAAGTTAAGTAGTATGAGTAACACCAGTGTATTAAGGGTGGAAGTTAAGTAGTATGAGTAACACCAGTGTATTAAGGTTGGAAGTTAAGTAGTATGAGTAACACCAGTGTATTAAGGGTGGAAGTTAAGTAGTATGAGTAACACCAGTGTATTAAGGGTGGAAGTCAAGTAGTATGAGTAACACCAGTGTATTAAGGGTGGAAGTCAAATAGTATGAGTAACACCAGTGTATTAAGGGAGGAAGTCAAGTAGTATGAGTAACACCAGTGTATTAAGGGTGGAAGTCAAGTAGTATGAGTAACACCAGTGTATTAAGGGTGGAAGAACATAACTTGATTAATGAATCTCAGCATGGGTTCACGAGAGGTCGTTCCTGCCTGACAAATTTACTGACGTTCTTCAATAAAACATTTGAGGCAGTAGATAGTGACAAAGAATATGATATTGTTTATTTGGATTTCAGTAAGGCCTGCTTGAGTACCTCACAAGAGACTCTTAAGAAAGGTGGCAGCTCATGGTATAGGAGGTAAAGTTCTAGCATGGATAGAGGCATGGCTTACCAATAGAAAGCAGAGTTTCCATTAATGGGGTCAAATCTAAATGGGGATTAGTCACTACTGGCGTTACACAAGGATCAGTTTTAGGCCCATTGTTGTTCATAATTTACATTAATGACCTTGATGAAGGAATTACAAGTGACATGAGTAAATTTGCTGATGATACAAAAATAGGCCGTATGATTCATTCAGAGGAGGATACCAATGAACTCCTGGAAGATTTGGACAAATTAATGTCTTGGTATGAAAAATGGCAGAAGTTCAATGTGGACAAGTGTAAGGTACTAGTCCATGGTAATGAAAATATCCCTCGAAGTTATAAACTAGGTGAAGTAGAGCTTGGTAAATTAGATACATATGCAACACTTGGGTATCTTTATTGAGGAAACGTTTCGCCACACAGTGGCTTCATCAGTCCATACAAAGGAAATAAATGGTATAAAATACCGACACAATGGAAAAATAAACACATAAGCAGTATAATGTGATCCTTTATTGACAACGTTTCGCCCACGCAGTGGGCTTTATCGAGTCACAGACAGATCTACTAGATCTGTCTGTGACTAGATAAAGCCCACTGCGTGGGCGAAACGTTGTCAATATAGGATCACATTATACTGCTTATGTGTTTATTTTTCCATACAAAGGAGAATCGTGAAGAACAGGAGGAGAATGAGGTGGTCAGTCCCTCAACCTTGAGTAGATGTTGTCAGTCCATCAATCTTGAATAGAATACAACATATGAGCGTAGAGGAAGATTATATACTGTAGACAGGAGAGGTGCAGCAGTTGTAGGAGGTGTCACATTTGTCCAATGTGGAAGTAGGTCGTGCCCAAGGAATAGGCTTGATCATACAGAATGTGAAAAAAGACTTGGGAGTCATGGTAAGCAGGAATCTAAAGCCAAGACAACAGTGCCTAAGTGTGCGCAATAAGGCTAACAGATTACTAGGATTTATTTCAAGAAGTATAAGCAACAGAAGTCCAAAAGTTATTTTACAGCTATATACATCACTAGTGAGACCTCATTTGGATTATGCAGCTCAGTTTTGGTCTCCTTACTACAGGATGGATATAGATTCATTGGAGAACATACATAGAATGACTAAAATGATTTACTGTATAAGGAATCTCCCGTATGAAGATAGACTTAGAGCCTTGAATCTTCACTATCTGGAGAGACGTAGAATGAGAGGAGATATCATCGAGGTGTATAAGTGGATGATGGGTATAAAGAAAGGAGATGTTAATAAAATACTGAGGATATCGAACCAAGTAAGAACCACAAATAACGGATTTAAGTTGGATAAATTTAGATTTAGAAAGGACATAGGCAAGCACTGGTTTTCGAACAGAGTTGTAGATGCGTGGAACAATCTTCCAAGTAGGGTGATAGAGGCTAGGACCTTGGGTAGCTTTAAAAAGAGATTGGACAAATATATGAGTGGGAGGGGCTGGGTTTGATTGGTGTCGTGGGTACAGGAGAAAATTCTTAGGAAGTTTTGGGTAGTGGTGGTTTTGATAAGGACCTGCCTTGTATGGGTCAGTAGCCCTTCTGCAGTGATCCTCCATTCTTATGTTCTTAGTATGAGTAGCAAACAGTAGCAACAGCAAGAGGAGCAGCAAGAGGAGCAGCAGCAGGAGCAGCAGCAAGAGCAGCAGCAGCAGGAGTAGCAGCAGGAGTAGCAGCAGCAGCATCACCAGCAGCAGCAGCACCACCACCACCATCACCAGCTGCATCACCATCAGCAGCAGCAGCACAAGCAATAACAGTAATGTTACAGTAAAGGTAGGTAATACCAGTTACTTTCATCTGTTTGTGTGTTGACTAAGACAATGGTCGAGGCTGCACTGTTGTGTGTGTGTTGACTAAGACAATGGTCGAGGCTGCACTGTTGTGTGTGTTGACTAAGACAATGGTCAAGGCTGCACTGTTGTGTGTGTGTTGACTAAGACAATGGTCACGGTCAAGGCTGCACTGTTGTGTGTGTGTTGACTAAGACAATGGTCGAGGCTGCACTGTTGTGTGTGTTGACTAAGACAATGGTCAAGGCTGCACTGTTGTGTGTGTGTTGACTAAGACAATGGTCGAGGCTGCACTGTTGTGTGTGTGTTGACTAAGACAATGGTCAAGGCTGCACTGTTGTGTGTGTGTTGACTAAGACAATGGTCAAGGCTGCACTGTTGTGTGTGTGTTGACTAAGACAATGATCAAGGCTGCACTGTTGTGTGTGTGTTGACTAAGACAATGGTCGAGGCTGCACTGTTGTGTGTGTGTTGACTAAGACAATGGTCGAGGCTGCACTGTTGTGTGTGTGTTGACTAAGACAATGGTCAAGGCTGCACTGTTGTGTGTGTGTTGACTAAGACAATGGTCGAGGCTGCACTGTTGTGTGTGTTGACTAAGACAATGGTCAAGGCTGCACTGTTGTGTGTGTTGACTAAGACAATGGTCAAGGCTGCACTGTTGTGTGTGTGTTGACTAAGACAATGGTCAAGGCTGCACTGTTGTGTGTGTTGACTAAGACAATGGTCGAGGCTGCACTGTTGTGTGTGTGTTGACTAAGACAATGATCAAGGCTGCACTGTTGTGTGTGTGTTGACTAAGACAATGGTCAGGCTGCACTGTTGTGTGTGTGTTGACTAAGACAATGGTCAAGGCTGCACTGTTGTGTGTGTGTTGACTAAGACAATGGTCGAGGCTGCACTGTTGTGTGTGTGTTGACTAAGACAATGGTCAAGGCTGCACTGTTGTGTGTGTTGACTAAGACAATGGTCAAGGCTGCACTGTTGTGTGTGTGTTGACTAAGACAATGGTCGAGGCTGCACTGTTGTGTGTGTGTTGACTAAGACAATGGTCGAGGCTGCACTGTTGTGTGTGTGTTGACTAAGACAATGGTCAAGGCTGCACTGTTGTGTGTGTGTTGACTAAGACAATGGTCAAGGCTGCACTGTTGTGTGTGTTGACTAAGACAATGGTCAAGGCTGCACTGCTGTGTGTGTGTGTTGATTAAGACAATGGTCAAGGCTGCACTGCTGTGTGTGTGTGTTGACTAAGACAATGGTCAAGGCTGCACTGCTGTGTGTGTGTGTTGACTAAGACAATGGTCAAGGCTGCACTGCTGTGTGTGTGTGTTGACTAAGACAATGGTCGAGGCTGCACTGCTGTGTGTGTGTGTTGACTAAGACAATGGTCAAGGCTGCACTGCTGTGGGGTGTGTTGACTAAGACAATGGTCAAGGCTGCACTGCTGTATGTGTGTTGACTAAGACAATGGTCGAGGCTGCACTGCTGTGTGTGTGTTGACTAAGACATTGGTCAAGGCTGCACTGTTGTGTGTGTGTTGACTAAGACAATGGTCAAGGCTGCACTGTTGTGTGTGTGTTTACTAAGACAATGGTCGAGGCTGCACTGCTGTGTGTGTGTTGACTAAGACAATGGTCAAGGCTGCACTGCTGTGTGTGTGTTGACTAAGACAATGGTCGAGGCTGCACTGCTGTGTGTGTTGACTAAGACAATGGTCAAGGCTGCACTGCTGTGTGTGTGTTGACTAAGACAATGGTCGAGGCTGCACTGCTGTGTGTTGACTAAGACAATGGTCAAGGCTGCACTGCTGTGTGTGTTGACTAAGACAATGGTCAAGGCTGCACTGCTGTGTGTGTTGACTAAGACAATGGTCGAGGCTGCACTGCTGTGTGTGTTGACTAAGACAATGGTCAAGGCTGCACTGCTGTGTGTGTTGACTAAGACAATGGTCGAGGCTGCACTGCTGTGTGTTGACTAAGACAATGGTCAAGGCTGCACTGTTGTGTGTGTGTTGACTAAGACAATGGTCAAGGCTGCACTGCTGTGTGTGTGTTGACTAAGACAATGGTCAAGGCTGCACTGCTGTGTGTGTTGACTAAGACAATGGTCGAGGCTGCACTGCTGTTTCTCCCAGGCGGTACAGTTTCTTTTTTTTTAAGTTTCATGTGGACAGTGACCGAAGGGAAGAAGAGAGCCTTCTGCTTTACTATCCTTGTCTCAACCTTCTTAGACTACCCTAGATAATTCACAGTAGTAGATAGTCCTCTCCAGATAACATTCCTCCAGTCTACTCTCACTCTCTTCCCTCTCCCACTCCACTATCTCCTCTCCCCTCTCCCTCCACTCTCTCCCTTCTCCCTCTCCCCTCCTTCCTCTCCCTCTCCAACTCCTTCATCACCCCCTCTCCCACTCCCCTCCTCTCTCTCTCCCCTACTCCCCCTCCATTCTAACCTCCCATCCTCCATTCTCCCTCTCCTACCCTCCACTCTCCTCCTCCTACCCTCCACTCACCTCCTACCCCCCACTCTCCTCCTCCTACCCTCCACTCTCTTCCTCCTACCCCCACTCTCCACCTACCCCCACTCACCTCCTCCTTCCCCCACTCTCCTCCACCTACCCTCCACTCTCATCCTCCTACCCTCCATCTCATCCTCCTACCCTCCACTCTCTCCTCCTACCCTCCATCTCTCCTCCTACCCTCCACTCTCCTCCTCCTACCCTTCACTCACCTCCTACCAGCCCTCTCCTCCTCCTACCCTCCACTCTCTTCCTCCTACCACCCACTCTCCTCCATCTACCCCCACTCTCCTCCTCCTACCCCCACTCTCCTCCTCCTACCCCTCACTCCTCCACCTACACTCCACTCTCCTCCTACCCTCCACTCTCCTCCTCCTACCCCACTCTCCTCCTACCCCACTCTCCTCCTACCCTCCACTATTTTCCTCCTACCCCCTCTCCTCCTACCCTCCACTCTCTTCCTCCTACCCCCTCTCCTCCACCTACCCTCCACTCTCCTCCTACCCCCACTCTCCTCCTACCCTCCACTCTCTTCCTCCTACCCCACTCTCCTCCACCTACCCTCCCTCTCCTCCACCTACCCTCCACTCTCCTCCTACCCTCCACTCTCCTCCTCCTACCCTCCACTCTCTTCCTCCTACCCTCCACTCTCTTCCTCCTACCCCCACTCTCCTCCACCTACCCTCCACTCTCCTCCACCTACCCTCCACTCTCCTCCTACCCCCACTCTCCTCCTACCCCATCTCCTCCTCCTACCCCCATTCTCCTCCACCTACCCCCATTCTCCTCCACCTACCCTTCACTCTCCTCCACCTACCCTCCACTCTCCTCCTACCCCCCAGTCTACCTGGTCTTCCATGTTTCAACCACAACTTTTATCTCAAACATCCACAACAATCACTACTTAAAAACAAACTAAAAAAAATATAGGAGGGAATACAACTGTCTAAAATAATATACATTGTCCTGCACCACCACCAGTACTGTCCTGCACCACCACCAGTATTGTCCTGCACCACCACCAGTACTGTCCTGGACCACCACCAGTACTGTCCTGCACCACCACCAGTACTGTCTTGCACCACCACCAGTACTGTCCTGCACCACCACCACCATCAGTACCGCCCTGCACCACCACCAGTCCTGTCCTGCACCACCACCAGTACTGTCTTGCACCACCACCAGTACTGTCCTGCACCACCACCAGTACTGTCCTGCACCACCACCAGTACTGTCTTGCACCACCACCAGTACTGTCCTGCACCACCACCACCACTGTCTTGCACCACCACCAGTACTGTCCTGCACCACCACCAGTACTGTCTTGCACCACCACCAGTACTGTCCTGCACCACCACCACCAGTCCTGTCCTGCACCACCACCAGTACTGTCCTGCACCACTACCTGTACTATCTTGCACCACCACCAGTAGTTTCCTGCACCACCACTACAAGTACTGTCTTGCACCACTACTACAAGTACTGTCTTGCACCACTACAAGTACTGTCTTGCACCACTACTACAAGTACTGTCTTGCACCACCACTACAAGTACTGTCTTGCACCACCACCAGTAGTTTCCTGCACCACTACTACAAGTACTGTCTTGCACCACTACTACAAGTACTGTCTTGCACCACCACTACAAGTCTTTGCACACCACCAGTGTTTGCACCACCACTATAAGTATTCTCTTGCACCACCACTAGAAGTACTGTCTTGCACCATCATACAAGTACTGTCTTGCACCACTAGTAGTTTCTGCCACCACTAAGCTGTCTTACCAAATCTATGTCTTGCACCACCACTACAAGTACTATCTTGCACCAGCACTACAAGTACTATCTTGCACCAGCACTACAAGTACTATCTTGCACCAGCACTACAAGTACTATCTTGCACCAGCACTACAAGTACTATCTTGCACCAGCACTACAAGTACTATCTTGCACCACTACAAGTACTGTCTTGCACCACCACTACAAGTACTGTCTTGCACCACCACCAGTAGTTTCCTGCACCACCACTAGAAGTACTGTCTTGCACCACCACTACAAGTATTGTCTTGCACCACCACTACAAGTACTGTCTTTCACCACCACCAGTAGTTTCCTGCACCACCACTAGAAGTACTGTCTTGCACCACTACTACAAGTATTGTCTTGCATCAACACTACAAGTACTATCTTGCACCACTACAAGTACTGTCTTGCACCACTACTACAAGTACTGTCTTGCACCACCACCACTACAGGTACTGTCTTGCACCACCACCACCACTACAGGTACTGTTTTGCACCACCACCACTACAGGTACTGTCTTGCACCACCACCACCACTACAGGTACTGTTTTGCACCACCACCACAAGTACTGTCTTGCACCACCACCACTACAGGTACTGTCTTGCACTACCACCACCACTACAGGTACTGTCTTGCACTACCACCACCACTACAGGTACTGTCTTGCACCACCACCACCACTACAGGTACTGTTTTGCACCACCACCACAAGTACTGTCTTGCACCACCACTACAAGTACTGTCTTGCACCACCACTACAAGTACTGTCTTGCACCACCACCAGTAGTTTCCTGCACCACCACTAGAAGTACTGTCTTGCACCACCACTACAAGTATTGTCTTGCACCAGCACTACAAGTACTATCTTGCACCACTACAAGTACTGTCTTGCACCACTACAACAAGTACTGTCTTGCACCACCACCACTACAGGTACTGTTTTGCACCACCACCACAAGTACTGTCTTGCACCACCACCACTACAGGTACTGTCTTGCACCACCACCACCACTACAGGTACTGTTTTGCACCACCACCACCACTACAAGTACTGTCTTGCACCACCACCACTACAGGTACTGTCTTGCACTACCAACTGCTATGAATCCATGCGGTTAGTGATCTTTAAACTCTTCTATTTTAATAATGTGGGTCGTCAGTACTATTGGTCTATAGTTGGTAGGTATTGCTTTACTGCCACGTATGTGGTGTGGGGTTATATCCATTGTTTTAAATTGGTGTGGGATGACCCCTGTGTCTTGGCTCCCTCTCCATAGAATATTTAACACACACGACAGGGGATTCTTGGAATTGTTGAGCACGGAGTTGCACAAGTCTATGGCTGAGGCAGAGTGCATGAAGTCACTGGCTCTCGACGTTCAGTAGGATATGGGTTATATCAGAAATTTGGGAGATTTTAATGTTTTGAATGTTATTCGTCAAAAATTCATATGGATTATTAACATTTAGTCTGATTAACCGCTCACCGAACACAGTCATATTGAGACTTCAGTATTTCACTCATTTCTTGGTTCTTGTCCGTATAGTAACATCCAGTTTCAGCAAGGGACCCATACTGCCTGGATGTGGGTTTTGTTCTGAATTTTACATACGAGAAGTGTGTGTGACCACAATTAGGTGAGTACTCACGAACACACACAAAGACCACAGATGGAGTAGAGACTCACGGGGGTGAGCATTGTGCCGAGCATATCTTCTGCGGTGTACATCAACCGAATAACTGCTGTAACAAATGTTCGTCTGGCAAATTTAAGAATAACTTTCAGAAACCTAAACAAGTAGTCAATGAAAACGCACTATGAAGCACATGTCAGGCTCATATTCGAATATGCAGAACCAGTATGAAACCCACACCTTGTCAAGCACATCGAAGAACTGGAGAAAATGCAGAAGTTTACGAAAAGCCATCAAAACAAGAGCGAAGGAATACTGCAGTAGACCTACTGGCCCATGCTAGGCAGGTCCAATTCACATCCATCCACATCCACTCGTGTACCAGCCAATCTATATTTAAAGCTGTTCAAAGTTCTTGCCTCAAGGACACTACCTGGAGTTTGTTCTACTCATCCACAACTCTACTGCCAAACTAGCATTAAACAATATCCTCTCTAAATTTAAATTTCTTCAACTTAAATCCATTGCTGCGATCCTGTTTTGGTTAGATATTTTCAACGCACTATTTATATCCCCTTTATGTATTCCTGTTTTCCATTTACACACACACACACACCACACACACACACACACCACACACACACACACACCACACACACACACACACCACACACACACACACACACACACACACACACACACACACACACACACACACACACACACACACCACACACACACACCACACACACACACACACACACACCACACACACACACCACACACACACACCACACACACACACACACACACACACACACACACACACACACACACACACACACACACACACACACACACACACACACACCACACACACACCACACACACACACACACATCACACACACACACACACCACGACACTAGAGGACAGGAGGGTTAGGGGAGACATGATAACGACATATAAAATACTGCGAGGAATAGATAAGGTGGACAGAGACAAGATGTTCCAGAGAGGGGACACAGAAACAAGGGGTCATAATTGGAAGTTGAAGACTCCTATGAGTCAAAGGGATGTTAGGAAGTATTTCTTCAGTCATAGAGTTGTCAGGAAGTGGAATAGCTTAGAAAGCGACATAGTGGAGGCAGGAACCATACATAGTTTTAAGACTAGGTTTGATAAAGCTCATGGAGCAGGGAGAGAGAGGACCTAGTAGCAATCAGTGAAGAGGCGGGGCCAGGAGCTATGACTCGACCCCTGCAACCACAAATAGGTGAGTACAAATAGGTGAGTACACACACCTGGTCTAGCAGTTGGCTTCTCGAATTCAATCCCTCCAAATGCAAAGTCATGAGGATCGGAGAAGGGCAAAGAAGACCGCTGACAGAGTACAAGCTAGGCGGACAAAGGCTACAAACCTCGGCAAAGAAGAAAGACCTTGGAGTGAGTATAACGCCTAGCACGTCTCCGGAGGCACACATCAACCAGATAACTGCGGCAGCATATGGGCGTCTGGCAAACCTTAGATTAGCGTTCCGTTACCTTAACAAGGAATCGTTCAAGACACTGTATACCGTGTACGTCAGGCCCATACTAGAATATGCAGCACCAGTCTGGAACCCACACCTGGTCAAGCACGTAAGGAAACTAGAGAAAGTGCAAAGGTTTGCGACAAGGTTAGTTCCACAACTCAGGGTCTGTCTTATGAAGAAAGGTTGAGGGAAATAGGACTAACAACACTGGAGGAAAGAAGGGTCAGAGGAGACATGATAACGACATACAAAATACTGCGGGGAATTGACAAGGTAGATAGTGACAGGTTGTTTCAGAGAGGGAACACAGATACAAGGGGACACAACTGGAAGCTGAAGACTCAGATGAGTCAAAGGGATGTCAGGAAACACTTCTTCAGCCACAGAGTAGTCAGGAAGTGGAATGGACTAGAGAAAGATATAGTGGAGGCAGGAACCATACATAGTTTTAAGACAAGGTATGATAAAGCTCATGGAGCAGGGAGAGCAGAGACCCAGTAGCAGACAGCGAAGAGGCGGGGCCAGGAGCTGAGACTCGACCCCTGCAACCACAATTAGGTGAGTACACCACACACACACACACACACACCACACACACACACACCACACACACACACACCACACACACACACACACACACACACACACACACCACACACACACACACACCACACACACACACACACACACACACACACACACACACACACACACACACACACACACACACACACACACACACACACACACACACACACACCACACACACACCACACACACACACACACACACACACACACCACACACACACACACACACACACACACACACACCACACACACACACACACACACACACACACACACACACACACACACACCACACACACCACACACCACACACACACACACCACACACACACACACACACACACCACACACACACACACACACACCACACACACACACACACCACACACACACACACACACACACACACACACACCACACACACACACACACACACACACACACACACACACACATACACACACACACACACACACACACACACACACACACACACACACACACACACACACCACACACACACACACACCACACACACACACACACACACACACACACCACACACACACACACACCACACACACACACACACACACACACAACACACACCACACACACACACCAAAACACACACCCCACCACACACACCACACACACACACCACACACACACCACACACACACACTACACACACACCACACACACACACACACACACACACAAAGAGTGCAAGTTGAGTTCATTCAGCTTATTTTTAGAGGAAAGGTTTCTAATTCAGGAATCAACTTCATGTTTTTTTTTTTATATTTTCGAGCGCATTTATGTTATATGGAGGCCAGAACTAAGCAGCATAATCTAAATGACGTCTAACCAAAGATATATAAAGTTGAAGTATAACTTTAGGATTTCTGTTATACTTCTTTACTGGAAGCCAAGAATATGTTAGCTTTATTACAAACACTTACGCACTCCAGAACTCCTTGAATTTTTCCGCTTTCGCTTTTACTAAGATCTACACTGTTTATAAAGCCTATAAGTGCATACTTGCCATAGTTACTTCCTTCTTCTTATGCATGTCATCTATACTCTTCAAGTGTCCAAATCAGAAATTATTTTATGGCTTATTTAAGTTTCGTCAGTAAACCACTTAGGTTACTATTTGTTCCTTCATCAATGTCGTTTATGTAGACTGTGTGCAACATCCATCGCAACAAGTCCCCATTGCAATTTCTTCACGTTAATGCAAACTGTTGCCTATCAGTCAGCCATACCTCGACCCAGGAGATAATTCTCCTATGCCATGTGCCGCTACTTTCTTAATCAGTCTCCTGTGTGGAACTTTATCAAAAGTCTTACTGAAGTCCATACACAATATCGTATTAATGATCTTGTTCTACCGCCTCGAATACCTTAATGATAAAAGTTAGTAAATTATTAATGCAAGAACATCCCTTTGTAAACCCATGCTGATATTCCTTGATCAAGTTAGATCTTTCAATGTGGTTTCGAATTGCATCAGCAATTACCGATTCCATCACCTTTCCCATACCTGACGTTAGGCTCATTGGTCAACAATTTGAAGCTTAAGGACTTACTTTCTGCTTTTAAAAGGGTATTACATCTGCCATTTTCCACTTACTCGGTTAGATATTTATATATTGTAGTAATATGCTGAAGAAACTAGGTAATGGTTTCCTAAGTTGCTCATTATATTCCTTTAGAATCCTTGGAAACAGATTATCAGGGCTCGGTGACTTGTTTGTTTACAATCTATGTAGTTGTTGATGGATATTAGTTAGTTAGTTCAGACTCTCAGGTAAGGACCCACTAGGGGCGAGGGGGGAGGGAGGGACAGAAGAAGAATAGCCGGTGAGAGGAAGAGCTTAAGTAGAAGAGAAAGAGTCAGGACTAAACCCAACAGTCTAACTACTTATAAGATGGATATTATGTAATTTATTTTCGTCTTGACCAGTATAATTATTGATTACTCGGATTTCGTTTATGTCTTGTGTAAAAAAAACAGGAAATAATTGTTGAAAATGGTACACATTTCTGTGTTACTAACAGTAAGATAAGTTACATTTAATTGGGCTTATCTCTTCTCTGATCTTATTCCCATATACCTGAAATCAACCTAAGGATTAGTCTTTGATTCCCTTGAAACTTAATTTCAAATTCTTTGGTTTTCCTTATTCCATTTATCACTTCTCTCTTACACTGCATACATTCTTCAATAAGGTGACCTTAACCTCCTTTGATCACCTGTATATACCCATCTTTTCACCCATGTTGAGTCCATTGTTTACCAATTTAGGGCCAGTCACGTTTCACCTGGCAGGAAGGTCAACACCATCACAACCCCTGGCAACAAGGTCAAAAGTACCACTGCTCTGGCAACAAGATCAAAAGTACCACAGCTCTGACAACAAGGTCAACACTGCCACAGCCCTGGCAACAACGTCAACACTACCACAGCCCTGGCAACAAGGTCAACACTACCACAGCCCTGGCAACAAGGTCAACACTACCACAACCCTGGCAACAAGGTCAACACTACCACAACCCTGGCAACAAGGTCAACACTACCACAGCCCTGGCAACAAGATCAACACTTCCACAACCCTGGCAACAACGTCAACACTACCACAGCCCTTGCAACAACGTCAACACTACCACAGCCCTGGCAACAAGGTCAACACTACCACAGCCCTGGCAACAAGGTCAACACTACCACAGCCATGGCAACAAGGTCAACACTACCACAACCCTGGCAACAAGGTCAACATTACCACAACCCTGGCAACAAGGTCAACACTACCACAACCCTGGCAACAAGGTCAACACTACCACAGCCCTGGCAACAAGATCAACACTACCACAGCCCTGGCAACAAGGTCAACACTACCACAGCCCTGGCAACAAGGTCAACACTACCACAGCCCTGGCAACAAGGTCAACACTACCACAGCCCTGGCAACAAGGTCAACACTACCACAACCCTGGCAAAAAGGTCAACACTTCCACAGCCCTGGCAACAAGGTCAACACTACCACAGCCCTGGCAACAAGGTCAACACTACCACAGCCCTGGCAACAAGGTCAACACTACCACAGCCCTGGCAACAAGGTCAACACTACCACAACCCTGGCAATAAGGTCAACACTACCACAGCCCTGGCAACAAGGTCAACACTACCACAGCCCTGGCAACAAGGTCAACACTACCACAGCCCTGGCAACAAGGTCAACACTACCACAGCCCTGGCAACAAGGTCAACACTACCACAGCCATGGCAACAAGGTCAACACTACCACAACCCTGGCAACAAAGTAAACACTACCACAACCCTGGCAACAAGGTCAACACTACCACAGCTCTGGCAACAAGGTCAACTCTACCACAACCCTGGCAACAAGACAACACTACCACAACCCTGGCAACAAGATCAACACTACCACAACCCTGTCAACAAGGTCAACACTACCACAACCCTGACAACAAGGTCAACACTACCACAGCCCTGGCAACAAGATCAACACTTTCACAGCCCTGGCAACAAGGTCAACACTACTACAGCCCTGGCAACAAGGTCAACACTACCACAGCCCTGGCAACAAGGTCAACACTACCACAACGCTGGCAACAAGGTCAACACTACCACAACCCTGGCAACAAGGTCAACACTACCACAGCCCTGGCAACAAGGTCAACACTACCACAGCCCTGGCAACAAGGTCAACACTACCACAAACCCTGGCAACAAGGTCAACACTACCACAGCCCTGGCAACAAGGTCAACACTACCACAACCCTGGCAACAAGGTCAACACTACCACAGCCCTGGCAACAAGGTCAACACTACCACAGCCCTGGCAACAAGGTCAACACTACCACAACCCTGGCAACAAGGTCAACACTACCACAGCCCTGGCAACAAGGTCAACACTACCACAGCCCTGGCAACAAGGTCAACACTACCACAACCCTGGCAATCAAGTACAACACTACCACAGCCCTGGCAACAAGGTCAACACTACCACAGCCCTGGCAACAAGGTCAACACTACCACAACCCTGGCAACAAGGTCAACACTACCACAACCCTGGCAACAAGAGTCAACACTCCACAGCCCTGGCAACAAGGTCAACACTACCACAGCCCTGGCAACAAGGTCAACACTACCACAGCCCTGGCAACAAGGTCAACACTACCACAGCCCTGGCAACAAGGTCAACACTACACAACCCTGGCAACAAGGTCAACACTACCACAGCCCTGGCAACAAGGTCAACACTACCACAGCCCTGGCAACAAGGTCAACACTACACAGCCCTGGCAACAAGGTCAACACTACCACAGCCCTGGCAACAAGGTCAACACTACCACAGCCCTGGCAACAAGGTCAACACTACCACAACCCTGGCAACAAGGATACACTACCACACCCTGGCAAAAGGTCACACTCCACAGCCCTGGCAGCAAGGATCAATCTACCACAGCCTGGCAACAAGCAACACTACCACAGCCTGGCAACAAGTCAACACTACCACCCTGTCAAAAGGTCAACTATACCAACCCTGGCAACAAGGTCAAATCTCCACAGCCTGGCAACAAGGTCACATACCACCCTGCACGTAAGGTAACACTACCGCCTGGTACCCGTGATCCTAGAAGGATATTGTCAAGTTAGAGATATGTCCTGGTGTAGAGTGAATTGTCCTGTAGAGATATTGTCCTAAGGTAGATAGATATTGTCCTGAGTGTAAGGATATTGTCCTGGTCTAGGAATTGTCCTGTGAGAGGATATTGTCTCGTGTGTAAGGATATTGTCCAGTGGAATGTAGGTAAAGATATTGTCCGTGATGAAAAGGATACTGTCCGTGTGAGGTATATGTCCGTGGTAGTAGAGATATTGTCCGTGGTGTAGAGGATATTTCCGCCTGTCTAGAAGGATATGTCCTGGTAGAGGATATTGTCCGTGATGTAGAGGATATTGTCCGTGATGTAGAGGATATTGTCCGTGGTGTAGAGTATATTGTCCGTGGTGTAGAGGATATTGTCCGTGTAGAGGATATTGTCCTGGTGTAGAGGATATTGTCCGTGATGTAGAGGATATTGTCCGTGATGTAGAGGATATTGCCTGTCGATGAGGAGATATTGTCCTGTGAGAGGAATGTCCAGAGGATACTGTCTGATGGTAGAGAGTTATGAAGCCTGGTATGAGAGATATGTCCGTGGTGTAGAGGTATAACATTGCCGTAGAGATAACTATGACCTGGTCAGTAGTTAGAGTTGTCTGAAGCAGGTATTGCCTGGTCATGAAGCAGTTATGAAGCCTGGTCATGAAGCAGTTATGAAGCCTGGTATGAAGCGATTATGTCCTGGTCATGAAGCAGTTATGAAGCCTGGTCATGAAGAGTATATGAAGCCTGGTCATGAAGATATTATGATGCCTGGTATGAAGCAGTTATGAGCCTGGTCATGAAGCAGTTATGAGCCTGGTCATGAAGCAGTTATAAGCTCTGGTCAAAGCAGTATGATGCCTGGTCAGAGCATTATGAAGCCTGGTCATGAAGCAGTTATGATGCCTGGTCATGAAGCAGTTATGAAGCCTGGTCATGAAGCAGTTATGAAGCCTGGTCATGAAGCAGTTATGATGCCTGGTCATGAAGCAGTTATGAAGCCTGGTCATGAAGCAGTTATGAAGCCTGGTCATGAAGCAGTTATGAAGCCTGGTCATGAAGCAGTTATGAAGCCTGGTCATGAAGCAGTTATGAAGCCTGGTCATGAAGCAGTTATGAAGCCTGGTCATGAAGCAGTTATGATGCCTGGTCATGAAGCAGTTATGAAGCCTGGTCATGAAGCAGTTATGAAGCCTGGTCATGAAGCAGTTATGATGCCTGGTCATGAAGCAGTTATGAAGCCTGGTCATGAAGCAGTTATGAAGCCTGGTCATGAAGCAGTTATGAAGCCTGGTCATGAAGCAGTTATGATGCCTGGTCATGAAGCAGTTATGAAGCCTGGTCATGAAGCAGTTATGATGCCTGGTCATGAAGCAGTTATGAAGCCTGGTCATGAAGCAGTTATGAAGCCTGGTTATGAAGCCTGGTCATGAAGCAGTTATGAAGCCTGGTCATGAAGCAGTTATGAAGCCTGGTCATGAAGCAGTTATGAAGCCTGTTATGAAGCAGTTATGAAGCCTGGTCATGAAGCAGTTATGAAGCCTGGTCATGAAGCAGTTATGAAGCCTGGTCATGAAGCAGTTATGATGCCTGGTCATGAAGCAGTTATGATGCCTGGTCATGAAGCAGTTATGAAGCCTGGTCATGAAGCAGTTATGAAGCCTGGTTATGAAGCAGTTATGAAGCCTGGTCATGAAGCAGTTATGAAGTCTGGTCATGAAGCAGTTATGAAGCCTGGTCATGAAGCAGTTATGATGCCTGGTCATGAAGCAGTTATGAAGCCTGGTTATGAAGCAGTTATGATGCCTGGTTATGAAACAGTTATGATGCCTGGTCATGAAGCAGTTATGAAGCAGTTATGAAGCCTGGTTATGAAGCAGTTATGAAGCCTGGTCATGAAGCAGTTATGAAGCCTGTTTATGAAGCAGTTATGAGCCTGGTTATGAAGCGTTATGATGCCTGGTTATGAAGCAGTTATGAAGCCTGGTCATGAAGCAGTTATGAATGCCTGGTTATGAAGCAGTTATGATGCCTGGTTATGAAGCAGTTATGAAGCCTGGTCATGAAGCAGTTATGAAGCCTGGTTATGAAGCAGTTATGAAGCCTGGTCATGAAGCAGTTATGAAGCCTGGTATGAAGCAGTTATGAGCCTGGTCATGAAGCAGTTATGAAGCCTGGTCATGAAGCAGTTATGAACCTGGTCATGAAGCAGTTATGAGCCTGGTCATGAAGCAGTTATGAAGCCTGGTCATGAAGCAGTTATGAAGGCTGGTTATGAAGCAGTTATGAAGCCTGGTCATGAAGCATTTATGAAGCCTGTTTATGAAGCAGTTATGAAGCCTGGTCATGAAGCAGTTATGAAGCCTGGTTATGAAGCAGTTATGAAGCCTGGTCATGAAGCAGTTATGAAGCCTGGTCATGAAGCAGTTATGAAGTCTGGTTATGAAGCAGTTATTATGCCTGGTTATGAAGCAGTTATGAAACCTGGTTATGAAGCAGTTATGAAGCCTGGTTATGAAGCAGTTATGAAGCCTGGTTATGAAGCAGTTATGAAGCCTGGTTATGAAGCATTTATGAAGCCTGGTTATGAAGCAGTTATGAAGCCTGGTCATGAAGCAGTTATGAAGCCTGGTCATGAAGCAGTTATGAAGCCTGGTTATGAAGCATTTATGAAGCCTGGTTATGAAGCAGTTATGAAGCCTGATTATGAAGCATTTATGAAACCTGGTTATGAAGCAGTTATGAAGCCTGGTTATGAAGCAGTTATGAAGCCTGGTTATGAAGCCTGGTTATGAAGCAGTTATGAAGCCTGGTTATGAAGCAGTTATGAAGCCTGGTTATGAAGCAGTTATGAAGCCTGGTCATGAAGCAGTTATGAAGCCTGGTTATGAAGCCGTTATGAAGCCTGGTTATGAAGCAGTTATGAAGCCTGGTTATGAAGCAGTTATGAAGCCTGGTTATGAAGCATTTATGAAACCTGGTTATGAAGCAGTTATGAAGCCTGGTTATGAAGCAGTTATGAACCTGGTTATGAAGCAGTTATGAAGCCTGGTTATGAAGCATTTATGAAGCCTGGTTATGAAGCAGTTATGAAGCCTGGTTATGAAGCATTTATGAAGCCTGGTTATGAAGCAGTTATGAAGCCTGGTTATGAAGCAGTTATGAAGCCTGGTTATGAAGCAGTTATGAAGTTTGGTGTAGACAGCCTTGCTGTCTGCATAGACAGCCATGCTGTCTGCCAGCTGATTTCATATTTCGCACCATGCTAGTTCCCATAGTTTCCGCCAGAGGGCAAGCCTGTAGGCATACCCACATCAGTCTGCGACACTGCCTCTCCCTCACTTGGCGCCCAGACATCACTCAGACAACAAGGCCTAACTCCTCTGTCCCTCGCAAGGCATGGCCCACCCGGGCCATGGCCACAGAACACGCAGCCTGTGTACTCGCACCTTTATTACAAATAAAGTAAGAAGCCTCCGAAGCCTTATCATTACATACCCGCTACCAAGAAACTCCAAATAAGTATCGTTATACTGGTCATGAAGCAGTTATGAAGCTTGGTTATGAAGCAGTTATGAAGCCTGGTTATGAAGTCTGGTCATGAAGCTAGTGTCAGGAGAGTGGAGATGAAGATCATGCAGGTACAAGAGACAGAGTGAGAGTCTGACACAACAGACCTTGGCCACAATAGTTTCATATCAAACCTGCTCTTATGAATACAGTCTTCCAGCAGTTACTGGAAAATCGTGTATAACTGTGGAAAACACATTAAAGCAGATGACTAAAGACAGGTAAATGATAAGTTGAATAATAAGAATTATCAAAATATGTATTTTTACGTCTATTGTTCCTTGCTGACAGCTGAAGCAATCACTTGTATTCTCATGTTTATAGTATTGTTCTGTGTTGACAGCTGAAACAATCACTTGTATTCTCATGTTTATAGTATTGTTCCTTGCTGACAGCTGAAAATATATAGAAATCGTTTACTGGGCGAAATGAATGACTAAATATATAAATTTCTTGAGAAACTTCAAAACACTCCGAATGTACTCACAGGAACACAGATGAGAGATAAGCACTTGGAATGTACTCTATGGGACATAGACGAGCTAAACACTTGAAATGTACTCTCAGGAACATAGATAAGCATTTTGAATGTACTCTCAGGGACATATATGAGAGAAACATTTTGAAAGTATTCTTTGAAACAGATGAGAAAAACATTATGAATGAACTCTCTGGAACAGAGACAAGCACTTGGAATGTACTCTGGAACAGAGACGAGAGATAAGCACTTTAAATGTACTCTCAAGAACAGAAATGAGGTGATCAGTATCGTGTGAAGACATGTTTAGTGTGCTCTCCCTTCTTGGTTGAGATTGTGATGATGGCGTCCCTCAACTTAGAGCAACTGTATCTTCAGATTAAGGCAGAATAGCCACGTCGATCGGACCAAAGACTGGATGCTGGTTGCCAACATTTCTTTGTATTAAAAGACGGGGACCTCTTCTTTTGCAGAAATGACATGTATGCAAGAAATGGGGTTCACTTATCTAGGGCAGGTGTGGAGGCATTGGCCAGTGCAGTGGACGGAGCTGTTAGGGCTTTAAATTAGAAATAGTTAATGATAAGGGTTTTTGTGGGGGGGGGGGAAGATTGCAGAACCAGTGACTTGAGCTGTTTAAATTATCAAGATTGTGATAATGTAGATTTTACGGATATCCTTCATCATTTAACACTGGGTAAAGGTAATGATAATTATGTTAGAAATTGTGAAAAGGATGAAAAGGGTAAAAGTACAGATGATAAATCTTAAAAGTAGTTTATATAAATAAAGTGCCAGAAATAAGATAAATTCCATCTAGTTGCATGGGCGGGAAATGCTGATGTACCCTTGATATACCTTTGATGAGTTTCGAGAGTTTTTCTACTCCCTATTTCAATAACTGAGACATGGTTTAATTTGAAGAGTAAAGACATCATTACCAATTACCACATTCAAGGGTTTAAGTTGTTTTATGTAGATAGAAATAACATGAAGTGGGGAGGGGGTAGCCTTATATGTACAAGTAAATATTGCTACATAAAAACAAACATAAAAAAATATGAATTTATCACAGAATCTGTTTCGGTTGAATTTCTAGAAATCAAGAAATTATTTTAGGTGTAATACACTGATCCCAAAGCTTAGAAAGCAAATAAGGGAAACTTTTTTGGGACGAAATTGTTAGGGTTTCTAGACACAATAATGTAATAATGGAACAGAACTCCTCTCCAGGCTGAGGGACCGACAACCTCAAATCTACGTCTTCAAGGGTGATGGATTGATTACATCGTCTTCACATCTCTACTGTTTTTGCCTACTTTCTGTACCCGACTGAAGAAGCCTACTGTGTAGGCGAAACGTTTCGGAATAAAGATGCCTAACTGTTGCCTATGTGTCTTACTTACCACCCTGTCGGTATTATATACCATTTTGATATTTACTTTGATTATACTCTCTGGAACAGAGGAGAGAGATAAGTACTTTGATTATTCTCTCTGGAGCAGAGATGAGAGGTAAGTACTTTGATTATTCTCTCTGGAACAGAGATGAGAGGTAAGTACTTTGATTATTCTCTCTGGAGCAGAGATGAGAGGTAAGTACTTTGATTATTCTCTCTGGAGCAGAGATGAGAGGTAAGTACTTTGATTATTCTCTCTGGAACAGAGGAGAGAGATAAGTACTTTGATTATTCTCTCTGGAGCAGAGATGAAAGGTAAGTACTTTGATTATTCTCTCTGGAACAGAGGAGAGAGATAAGTACTTTGATTATTCTCTCTGGAGCAGAGATGAAAGGTAAGTACTTTGATTATTCTCTCTGGAGCAGAGATGAGAGGCAAGTACTTTGATTATTCTCTCTGGAGCAGAGATGAGAGGTAAGTACTTTGATTATTCTCTCTGGAGCAGAGATGAAAGGTAAATACTTTGATTATTCTCTCTGGAACAGAGGAGAGAGATAAGTACTTTGATTATTCTCTCTGGAGCAGAGATGAAAGGTAAGTACTTTGATTATTCTCTCTGGAGCAGAGATGAGAGGCAAGTACTTTGATTATTCTCTCTGGAGCAGAGATGAGAGGTAAGTACTTTGATTATTCTCTCTGGAGCAGAGATGAAAGGTAAATACTTTGATTATTCTCTCTGGAGCAGAGATGAGAGGTAAGTACTTTGATTATTCTCTCTGGAGCAGAGATGAGAGGTAAGTACTTTGATTATTCTCTCTGGAGCAGAGATGAGAGGTAAGTACTTTGATTCTCTCTGGAGCAGAGATGAGAGGTAAGTACTTTGATTCTCTCTGGAGCAGAGATGAGAGAGGTAACTGACAATACATACTCTGGAAAGTGATCACAGTTATGTGGCAGTCAAGGTGTAGGAGCAGGGCATGACTGCCAGAGAGGAGGGAAATGGGTGAAACGCGGATAAAGAGCAGAGACTGTAATAAATAAAGGAATATAATCAAATTTAAGAATACGTGAAGACGGGGAATTTGATAATCAGTTAGTAAGATGTTAATGAGAGTAAATGGGAGTTTTGTGCGATTATGTAAGCACAGAGACAGCCAACAAAATTTAATGTAAAAATATGTGGCCCCGCGTGCCCCGCGTGCTCCGAGTGCCCCGCGTGCTCCGCGTGCTTCGAGTGCCCCGCGTGCTCCGAGTGCCCCGCGTGCCCCGCGTGCTCCGAGTGCCCCGCGTGCTCCGAGTGCTCCGCGTGCCCCGCGTGTTTTGTTTTTCGTGATTCTGGGAATCCCGCTTGCCATAATGCCACTGAACGTATAAGGTTCATCCCTCCAGCGCTTGCAACCAATCTAGCAGAAAAATAGTACACTGCTTCAAAAAAGGGGACGTTAGGCTTCGTGTACCGTGTGCAAATAACAACAATACTAGAACATTGTTATAGTGTTTATCACAGTGCTACTGTAATATATAGATAAGATACCAAAATAAATGTAAGGTGAAAATTAAGGTGAATTTAGGCCTAAGGAGGCAGGTTTCATGTGGTAAACAGTTGCCAACAGTCGCCAGAACCCCACCATGCCGGTCACCTCGTATTAATAAACTTTAAACCTGCCAGTGTACCTGACCTAAAATTTAGTGATACCATCCACCTAGTGTCATCATTCAGAAACCTTACAATGTTGCCGTAGCTATTAACTAGTAGCAAATCGGTACTTATTGTGATGGAGTGACGTATAGTTTGTGGTAATACACTAAACCTGTAGTTAGCAGCAGTCGCAATATACACAACGAAAATCAAATGTATTCCTCCAGTAATCTTCATCTTCAGAAGCCACGGCTGCTCCAACACATAAGTGAACAAAGGACCGGATTCAAACGCATTCGTTTGAAATAAGCCAGATCGGAAGAACTGTTTAAGACAACTAAATACTTCGAGAAATTATAGGCTAACTAGCTAGGAGAGTTGTCAAGTGTTGTAAGATGACCACCACCATGACCACCACCATGAAGATCTGTGTAATCTGCAGAAAGGGTAAGGGACGAAAACAGGCCTGGATTGTTTGCACTCTCTGTGGTCAGTGGTCCCATGGTATATGCATGGATTTTAAACCAGTGACCACACTTGACAAACACAGAGATGTCTTTGGGTCTGCCCAAACGAGATACACCTGTATGAGGAAATTACATCTATATTAAAAGACAAGAACACCAATAAAAGATCCTTCTTGAAAGCCATGTCAACATGGTATGACAGCTGGGAAAATAAGATTGGTGGTTTGGACGAGGCTGTCTTGGACGATAGTGCTCCTGAGGGTGCTAGTGTTGTCCTGGAAGACAGTCCTCCAGAGGGTAGTGTTGTCATAGAGGACAGTGCCCCTGAGAGTGCTAGTGTTGTCCTGGAGGACAGTGAACCATAAGGAGACACTGGTCTTGGTGATGAAACAAGTAAAGACAACGCTTTTCAATTCACAGTGGTACAAAATACTGCTGGAGATGGAAGAAAAGGGATGATGCCTCAGGGAACAGTGTCGACACATTACCAGCAAAACCTGGAAGAAGCACTGATGTCTATACATGGGTGATAGATAGGGAGGAAACAGGAAAAAATGCACCAGCAGCGAACATAGCTACAATGAATCCTAGCAAACAGAAATCCAATCTATGCAAATACTATGCCTTGGGTATCTGCAGGCACAGTATATCTAGTAAAACAGGTGGGACATGCACCTTTGACCACCCCAAAAAATGCAGCACCCACATGACAACAAAATTGATGAGTGCCAAAAATGTGTCACTCATCAATCCATGAAAGAATATGCTACAACGCATACTGCCAGGCACATCATCTAAAGGGGACAAGAAGACACAGACCAGCCAGACTATGGGAAACAAAAGGGGGAAGCCACAACCCCTCCAGGGACAGTTTTTTTTTAGGGCTAGGAGGGAAAAAATACAAGAAATTACAATAATCCTACACCAACTGAAAACACTTCTGGGGCAGAGGCACGGACATTGGCTTCCACCCCAGAACAACAGATATTAGAGCCTGCAAATAAACCTCCCTAAATTCCACCAATATAACGACATTTGTCTTTGCAAACATACAGGGTCTAAAGCCATCAATAAACAACAAAATTCCTTACATCAAGGGACTACTCACGAAGTCAAATGCAATGTTTGCAGCATTCACAGAGACCCACATAAAGGATCATTATGACAACGAAATATGGATCCCAGGTTATTGCGACCCCAGAATGGGCCCCAATGTATATACATGTTTATATGAATTTTGATGTATATTTTCCTTTTCATATAATTTTATATTGCAGATATTTTCGATAATAGCTAAATCGTTAATATCTTGCTTTATATTATTATTTGACTTATTTGATTTAGCTATTTTAGTAGGTAGGATGTAACATTAAATATTGTGCTCAAGTGTGTAGTAGCTGCCTTGGAGTTGGCAAACTACCGCTTATGACATTTCACTTGTTATACTGCCGGCGTCTAGTTGCTGGTAGCCAGTCGGTGGCCTGACCACACCTGAGGTGGGTGAGTCAACACCTCGCTCCTGTCCCTGCTTGTTTTCTCGTCATTTAGACTCTGTTTGGTAGAGTATGTGTTTGGTGGTGAGACGAAACATACTTCTCAGGACTCTGTGTAACTCTGTTCACAGAGAATAGTCTAGACAGTGATTTTCGACGTTTTACTGGGTTGTGTGTCTCATTGACACTCTGATAACTCAGGTCTCTAGCTATAGCTCTTGACCTAATTCGCTAAGGCATCTGTGCACCGCCACAGTCAGGGATTTTTATGCTGAACCTAGATTCAGTAATAAGGGAGTTTTGTGACTATTTTGGAGGATCTGCTGATGGTCCCCAGTTAGGGTCGATTTTCTATCTCCTTGTTCCTGACGCTGTGTTGCTGCTGCTTGTTAATTTGCTGTTCTGCGAATTGGTCATTTTACTGTTCAATCAAGCTGTTCTGATTGTCAGTTTGTTAGAGAAGCTAGCTTATGAGAAGTTGTTCAGTCGGACACTGGTTGAGTTGAGTCTTAGAGTTACCTGGAGCACACTCATACACACATCTACTCTTATTTGTGTATATCTGCTTTATTGTAATTGCTGACATTGTACCTGATGGTACTTCAGAGTCATTTAGATATATGTGCCTTCAGCACAGTCTTATTGTATATGAGAGAAGTGTAGGAGCTAACCTGATTAATATCTTTAACATATTTATATTTGATTTACTTTGCTACCCTAGATTTTCTCACTTTGATAATAATCATTTTAAATATATTTCTTTAGTTAGTATCCTCTCAGTTGGGATCCAATGGTATTGATAATATGTCGGATAACTGGACCAGGATACTGACTTTGTTGCAAAAGCCCAGTAACAGGCTGGATGCTAGAAGGGCTATCCTTTCTAGTGTTCAGTGGAGATGTCTATTACTAATAGATATCGTGTCATTTTGTAACACAGGTTATAACCTATTCAGATGCGACAGACTAAACAGGCAATAAGGGATGGGAGGGGGGGGTCTGTACGTCAGAAAAACTAAACACCTCAAATGATGTAGTTGAAGTTTTGGCAGTAAAGATTGAAAACAAAAACCTTGTCATTGTGGTGGTATACAAGCCTCCAGATGCAACTTCACAGCAATTACAGGAGCAGTTTTTGAAAATTGACCACTGTCTGGAAAATCTCTCAACTCCTACCCCAAACATCTTACTACTAGATTTCAAAATGAGACAGCTAAAATGGAGGAGTATAGCAAACAATGTTTTAGCAGAGATAATAATAATAATAATATCTTTATTTACTACAAGTACATGTACAAGGTATACAGGACTAGCTGACATCAATGACATACTACTATATAGAAAGTCCCTTGTTATGCAGAGCATTTCGGGCAAATTAGGTCCTTGTCCCAGGATGCAACCCACACCAGTTGACTAACTCCCAGGTACCCATTTTACTGATGGGTGAACATAGACAACCGGTGTAAAGAAACACGCCCAATGTTTCTACATTGGGAGCTTTAGCGATCAGGCCACGGGGCACCGTGCCAGGAGGCAGCTCAGATGAAAATTCACACAAACACGAATGTATCTTGAGATCTGCTCAAGATACATTCCATTAAGAAAAAGAAAGATAAGATGTAAACTAGAAAGAGAGAGACGCTCCCTATACAGACGAAGGCGAAGAGTCACAGAGCTGCTGACAGGGGCTAATATATCGGAAATACGAAGGGAGGCACTGGTCAATGAAATTGCAAATATCGAAGTTAAGCTGAAGGAATCTTAAAGGAGACAAGAATCACAGGAAGAACTAAAAGCCATAAAGGAAATTGGAAAAAAAAAATACTTCTTCTCTTATGCCAAATCTAAGGGCAAAACAACATCCAGTATTGGGCCCCTGCTTAGGCGGGATGGGACATACACAGATGACAGCCAAGAAATGTGTGAGATATTAATGTCCAAATGCGACTCAGTGTTCAGCGAGCCGCTGCCCAGATTATGGATCGACAATCGAAATGAATTCTTTATGAACGAAACCCAAAATTTGGTCATCTCAAAATATCGGATATTATCCTAATTCTACAAGACTTTGAAAAGGCAATAAATGACATGCCCACGCACTCTGCCCCAGGCCCAGACTCATGGAACTCAGTGTGCCTTCAGCATTCTATGGAGAGGGAGCATGGACACAGGGGTCATCCCACACACACTAAAAATAACAGACATAGCCCCACTCCACAAAGGTGGCAGTAAAGCAATTGCAAAGAACTACAGACCGATAGCAGCAACATCCCATATCATAAAAATCTTTGAGAGGATTCTAAGAGGCAAGATCGCCAACCACCTAGATACCCATTACCGCCAACAACGTACTCAACCACTGTCAATTTGGATTCACGCCTAATAAAAATACAAATGATGCCATTATACACATGTTAGAAATAATTTACACCGCTCTTGAGAAAAAAGAAATCCCAGTGGGAATCTTCATTGATTTACATAAAGCTTTTGATACAGTTGACCATGATCTGTTACACCTAAAATTATCACACTATGGTATAAGAGGACACTCCCTCAACTACCTAAAATCATACCTTAGCAACAGAAACCAATATGTGTACACAAATGGAGCTAGCTCTACTGCGCAAACTATTACAGTTGGTGTCCCACAGGAAGTGTTCTTGGCCCACTTCTCTTTCTCATTTACATTAACGACCTACCAAATGCATCTCAACTACTCAAACCCATACTATTTGCAGACGACACTACATACATTATCTCGCACCCAAGCCCAGACACACTAGCCAACACTGTAAATACTGAAGTGCAGAAAATATCTACCTGGATGATGACCAACAAACTTACTCTCAATATTGATAAAACCTATTTTATCCAGTTTGGGAACAGAGCTACAAACGCACCACTTAACATAATGATAAACGGGTCCCCTATCACAAAACTCACAGAGGGAAAATTCTTAGGAATCCATCTTGACAGTGGCCTCAAATTTCAGACACATATACAACAAATTTCCAAGAAAGTCTCAAAGACCGTGGGAATACTATCCAAGATACGGTACTATGTTCCACAACCAGCTCTCCTTACCCTATATCACTCACTCATTTACCCCTACCTCACCTATGGAATCTGCGCATGGGGCTCAACAACAATAACTCATCTCAGACCATTAATAACACAACAAAAGGCAGCAGTTAGAATGATAACAAATTCACACTCCAGGCAACATACTCCACCAATATTCAAAAACCTAAACTTACTCACCATACAAGACATCTATACTTTTTACTGTGCCTATTACATACATAGAACACTCTATGCAAATATTAACCCACCACTCAAACTTCTCCTTACCAATTTTAACAGGACACATGACCATAACACTAGACACAGATCACTCCTCGATGTTCCCCGTGTCCATCTAACACTATGTAAAAACTCAATGCATATAAAGGGCACGAAAATTTGGAATTCATTACCTGTCATTGCCAAAGAAACCCTGCCTGTACCCCAATTCAAAACGATGCTAAAAAACCACCTTCTCACCCAAACCTAAGTGCACAATATCAAACATTCCCAACTAAGTAGAATAATCACTTAAATGTAAAAACTTACTAATCACTTAAATGTA
The DNA here is from genome assembly GCA_009830355.1 of Cherax destructor. NCBI lineage: Eukaryota > Metazoa > Arthropoda > Malacostraca > Decapoda > Parastacidae > Cherax > Cherax destructor. The sequence goes on from WNWK01009209.1 coordinate 55,700, forward strand.
AAAACCTGTTATGAATAATACATACTAAGCTAACTGTTTCCATAACATTTACATTATAATGACCACGTAAACTGTAACTGCAATGCAATTAATTGTTTTAAATTGTTATCTCACTCAACTAGTAGCATTGCTACAATTAAGTAGTCCTAAGAATGCCCGCAATGCACAGCATATTAGGGGCTTTTGGCATGTACATCTCATTAATACCTATGTATCTTGTCTACCCAACCATATATCATTGTACCATGTCTAAATAAAGTATTATTATTATTATTATTATTAACTAAACAACCTAGGGCAACATGGGTTTAGAGCAGGTCACTCTTGCCTGTCCCTGTTACTGGACCACTATGATAAGGTCCTGTTCAGGATAAACAAAATACAGATGTAGTGTACACAGACCTTGTAAAAGCTTTCGACAAGTGTGACCATGGTGTAATAGCACACAAAATGCGTGATAAAGGAATAACAAGAAAAGTTGGTAGATGGATCTATAATTTCCTGAAAAATAGAACACAAAGAGTAATAGTAAGCAGAGTAAAGTCCCAGGTAGCCACGGTGAAAAGCTCTGTTCCACAAGGCACAGTACTCGCTCCCATTCTGTTCCTCATCCTCATTTCTGACACAGACAGAGATGTAAGCCATAGCTCCATGTCGTCCTTTGCGCATGACACCTGGATTGCCATGGCAGTGACCTCCATTGAAAACACCGCAAGACTCCAAGCGGACATTAACCAAATCTTCAAATGGGCCACTCAAAACAATATGAAGTTCAATGAGGAAAAATTTCAACTACTCAGATATGGAAAACTTCAGGAAATTAAAAATGTATAATGGTATATGACAAATTCTAACCATACAATAGAGCGAAAAAGAAATGTGAAGGACCTAAGAGTGATAATGTCAGAGGATCTCGCCTTCAAAGACCACACCAATGTATCTACCTCATCTGCTAGGAAAATGATAGGATGGATAATGAGAACCTTCAAACTAGGGACGCCAAGCCCATGATGATTCTCTTCAAATCACTTGTTCTCTCTAGGCTGGAATACTGCTGTACATTAATTAACGGCCTCTTTCAAGACTGGAGACAATGCAGACCTGGAGAGCGTACAGATAACTTTCATGGCACACATAAGTACGATAAGGCACCTAAATTACTGAGAACGGTTGAAGGTCCTTGATCTGTATTCCTTGGAACGCAGGCGAGAGAAATACATGATAATATACACTTGGAAGGTCTTGGAGGGATTGGGACCAAACCTACACGTGAAAATCACTCCCTATGAAAGCAAAAGATTCGCCAGGAGATGCAACATTCCCCCAATGAAAAGCAGGGGCGTCACGAGTACATTGAGAGACAACACCATAAGTGTCAGGGGCCCAAGACTGTTCAACTGCCTCCCAGCATACATAAGGGGGATTACCAATAGACCTCTGGCTGTCTTCAATAAGGCACTGGACAAGCACCTAAAGTCTGCACCTGACCAACCAGGCTGTGGTTCGTACGTCAGTTTGGGTGCGGCCAGCAATAACAGCCTGGTTGATGAGACCCTGATAAGAATAACAGAAAGATGGTTGACACACTGGCTGAAGTGGCCATAAGGGCCCATGCAGGCAGTGCTTGACTTCAATCACAAAGAAATTGACTGGGAAAAACCTGGAGCCACAAGGGGGCCAAGAAACGTGGAGGGCTAGGATATTAGAAGTGGTACTGGAAAACCTCATGCATGTACGTTAGGGACACTACCAGAGAGAGTGAGAGAAGAGGATGAACATGCAAGACTGGACCTAGTATTCACCTTGAGCAGTGCAGATATTGAGGACATCACATATGAAAGGCCCCTCGGAGCTAGTGATCACATGGTTCTAAGCTTCTAATACATAGTAGAGTTACAAGTGGAGAGGGAGGCAGATATTGCAGGAAGAATGAAGTCAAACTACAAGAGAGGGGACTACACAGGTATGAGGAATTTCCTGCACGAGGTCAGTGGGACAAAACAGTAAATGAGATGATGGAATATATGATAAAAATATGCAAGGAAACGGAGGATAGGTTTGTACCCAAGGGCAACAGACATCATGAGAAAGTCAGTACGAGCCCTTGGTTCACCCAAAAGTGTAGAGAGGCTAAAACTAACCACGCTAGAGAATGGAAGAAGTATAGAAGGCAAAGGACCCAAGAGAACAAGGAGAGTAGTCAGCAGGCAAGAAATGGATACGCAAAGAAACGGAGGGAGGGCTAATGACAATACGAAAATGACACAGCAGCGAAAGCTAAGTTTGACCCGAAGTTGTTGTACATTTACATCTGGAAGAAAACAGTAGTCAAAGACCAGGTAATCAGGCTGAGGAAGGAAGGTGGGGAGTTCATGAGAAACTGCCCTGAAGTATGTGAGGAGCTCAACATGAGATTCAGAGAAGTATTCACAGTGGAGACAGAAAGGAATCCGGAAAGATGGAAAGGTGGGAAACTCCAACAAGTGCTGGACACGATACATACAACCACCGAGGAAGAGGTGAAGTGGCTCCTAAGTGAACTAGATATATCAAAGGCGAGGGTGGCTGCATAACATCTCTCTGTGGGTCCTGAGAGAAGGAGCAGAGGCGCTATGTTTACCACTAACAAAAATCTTCAACACAACTACCGAAACTGGTCGAATACCTGAGGTATGGAAGACAGCAAATGTAGTCCCAATTTTAAACTAAGGAGACAAACACGCAGCATTAAACTACAGACCAGTGTCAGTGACATGTATTGTCTGCAAATTCGGGCGACAGGAAGGAGCTGCTGACCACAGGGAGGAGTACAAGATCAGCAATTACAGAGACGTAAGCCAAAAGTATTAATTTGTCCCAGTGGGATCAGAGACCTTGGGATCATGGGTAAAAAACTCCACACGCTTCCTTAAAGAACTGGGTTCCAGACACATAGACAGCACCAGGGACTCAAGGGCAACCACTTTCATGTTCCAGCTCCTCAGTGTTGCCATCCAGAGGGAAAATGCTTGCTGAGTACTAGGCTCGCGTCCGGCTTCGGAGGAGCTGTAGGAGATTCATAATCTTTGATATTATGTACCACTGTATTCATGTTTGTATTTTTTTGTCAGTGTATTCTGTCTATAAATAAAGTTCACATAGATTATAGAGGGTAGTAGGAGAAGAAAATATTCAAACAGCTCCGGGGAGAACCTTGAGTCTTCCCGGAGGTACGTTTATTGTCTTCTCCGAGGATGAGGGTCCCCAGTAAAGTTCTAGAGGTGGTACTTCTCTATATTATATATATATATATATATATATATATATATATATATATATATATATATTCTGTCTGTTAATAAAGCATTCCATAATATATATATATATATATATATATATATATATATATATATATATATATATATATACACAGAGGCCAGGAGCCATGTCTCGACCCTGCAACCACAACTAGGTGAGTACATTTATATATATATATATATATATATATATATATATATATATATATATATATATATATATATATACATACATACATATATACATTCGGAGTATGCAACGCTAAACATGTGAATGTTATTATTTATGTTGAATAGTAGCATAATAAGTAGCTACAACTGGTATTATTAAAAAACAGCTTGGTTACTGGAGTATTATTTTCAATTATATATTATGCCAATTCAGTATTCTGTATGATATTATGTTGACCTCCTCCATCAGAATTGTGTTGATTGATGAGGTTCTATCATTCATAATACTTCACTTACAATAGAGTCTGTCACCTTTTCAAATAATTTGTTTTTATATTACTGAATATAGTTCCGAAAGGTAATTAACGCATGCATTCATAAATCTATTTCTATTTAGATGCACAGAGAGTACCGGCAATTAATTTTGTCAGCCACTCACCATTGTTGTTACAAGCTGTGCTAATTCATTCATGAAAATAGTCTTTACTCCTGTTTACTACGTCTCAGTAGTCTGATAGTATTTTTGCCCATGAGAAACTATCTGGGAAGTTTTCCTTAACCATACTTAATAATAATAATCAAATCACTACATATAACGTACCTCATCAGTAATAATATCTGGAGTGCAGCACAGGATGACAATCTCAAGTGTACAATACACATAAAACACAGCAAGGAACATGATTGGTGACAGTCCTTCATAATTTATTGCAAAGTAAATGTTGACTATCATGTAGGTGATGCTTCGTGCCATGAAGGTGAGTGTGGGTACCCAGAAGTGTTTGTTAATCAATATTTGACATTGACACAGATCTGACACTCGTCTACATGAAGCCACTGCCACCTTTCTCGCCTCTTTTTGTAGCCACTGAGCATATTGATTACAACCAGCTGTTCTTTCTCTCATGCTTTCTGTCTCTTCATTCATCTGAAGCTTCTCTATGCGCTCAACTTCTTGTTTAACATTACTTAGCAGAGCAGCCACCAGACAACCACTACCATGAAATGTTATAATATTCGTTACCGATATTAGATAATTAATCATTGCAAGAATTATTTTCCAACTTGCACAAATCACAAATAAGTTGGGTAGCAAATTAGCAATTCCTATTATGAAGAAGTATATATATAAAATTTCTACAGCAGCGAAAAAATAATAATACCGAAATGAGAATCGTATCACGATTAATCCTGAAGGATAAAGGTAGGTAATTAGGTGTGGTACGATCTAGGTGTACCAGCAGCAAGACGAGACTGGTGCGACTCATCACTAGGTGTAAACACACACACAATATTAATATCAAGTCTACCACCTCAAAACCAGCGATCAAAACGTGATATGTGTCAGAACTACCGTCTACTTTATACACGTTAAGATATTGCCTATAAATTGCGAAAGCGACTATGATAAACACGTAAAACGCTATTATAAAGTGAGACAATATAGTGAGAGCCCGAGTGGGACGCAGTCCTGGAAATGAGGTGCAACACTCTGTACATTGTCCGTGTTTGTCCAGTCCTTCAACAGCAGAACCACTCGTCCATCTACAATGAGGTTGGTTGCTCGTGTTACCGGCTGACTGGTTGTGAGTGTGAAGATTCTGGTAGTCAGATTTAGCTCTGGTAATGTGTGACGAGCTGTAGAAGAGTCGACCAAAGTGAGAGTGGCGAAGAACATGCTGATGGTGACCTGTGTCACCAGCTTTAGTGATGTAGTTGGTCCAGCAGTAAGGAAAGCCTCCCAGGAGCCTCATCATCTTTGCCCAAATTCGCAGAAATCGTACAAACGCAGGTACCCCCGAGTCCACACTTGGATCCTTTATTAGTTTCAGATTGTGGTAGATACGGATGATGGACAACTGGCTTAATTGATGGTCTCCTGGATTACTTATTGAACACCTGGCTCACGTAGTGGACAGCTCATCTACTACATGGACACCTGGATCACTTTTTTGGCTACCTATCTTACTTCATAGACACCTGGATCACTTAAAGAACTCCTGTCTCACTAAACGGTCATGTGCATCACTTGGTAGATACATGACTCATTTAGATGAGACGTAACTCATCTGGTAGAAGTTTGGCTCTCTTGGTGTACACCTTGCTCACTTGCTAGACATATGGAACACTTAGGGGACTCCTGGCTCAGTTGGACACCTCACTCACGTACTGAACACCTGGCTCACTTGGTGGACACATGGCTGTGCTAATGGACAACTAGAGTACTTTAGAAATGCTTAGATGAGCTAAATTACACCTGGCTCAATTAGTAAACAACTTCGTGAACACCTGGCTTATGTGCTGAGGACTTAGCTCAATTTTTAGATACCTGCTCGTCTTTTAAAACACCTGCCTCTCTTCGCGGATATCTGCCTTTCTTTGTGTTCTCCTGCCTTTTTTGGTGAACATTTGCCTCTTTTAGAAGATACCTGGCTCTCTTAGTTTACACCAGTCTATCTTGATAAATATATGCCTCTCTTTGTGAGCATCTGTTTCTCTTGTAGGATATCTGCTTATCCTAGAGGACACCGGCCTGTCTTGAAGCACACCTGCCTTTCTTGGTTGACACCTGTCACTCCTGGTGACACCTGACTCTTGTAGTGAAAAACTGGCTCTTGAAGTGAACACTTATCTCTCTTTGTGGACAACTGTATTTCTTCGTGTTCATGGAGCTCTATGGACGAAGGTCCGCTCGTCAGAGTGGTTGGAAGTCAACTGACTATTGATTGATCATATTGTGTTCTCGAGGGGAAGACGACCTGCGGGGTGGAGCTGCTGTTGACTCTTGTGTTACATAATATGCCTGAAAAGTGGCGTCAGTGCTTGTGGATGTTAATGATGTAAGTGTAACAATATTAATAAATCTCTATAATATGCAAATTGTAAAAGGTGTAATGTAACATAATAAAGAGGACAATTTGCATACGTATCAGATGTAAGTGAAACGTGGTTAAATAAATATGGTGCATTTTGCAGGTGTTTTAGGTGTACCTTTTCGTGGCTGTATACTGAAGTTATTTGTACTAAGACTGTGGTAACAGGCATTAATTATTATTACACCAGTAGTACAGTGACATTAGATGTTTACATGTGACACTTAATGTCTTTGGGAATCACTAAATGTACACGGAGGGCCCGGGTTCGATTCCCGGCGGGTGGAAACATTTCGACGTGTTTCCTTACACCTGTTGTCATGTTCACCTAGCAGCAAATAGGTACCTGGGTTGTTAGTCGACTGGTGTGGGTCGCATCCTGGGGGACAAGATTAAGGACCCCAATGGAAATAAGACAGACAGTCCTCGATGACGCACTGACTTTCTTGGGTTATCCTGGGTGGCTAACCCTCCGGGGTTAAAAATCCGAAGAAATCTTATCTTATCTTATTTATGGCAGCTGCTTTTCCCAAGTGTCAGTATTATTTTCTGTTTTAACAACTGAGAAATTAAGAGGAACTACGGCGCTGATGGAGACTTGTGGCAACTCCTCGACTTAGTAAACACTATTGCTCACCTTGTGTGTTCATCATCCCTCTCTTGCTCACCTTGTGTGTTCATCATCCCTCTCTTGCTCACCTTGTGTGTTCATCATCCCTCTCTTGCTCACCTTGTGTTCATCATCCCTCTCTTGCTCACCTTGTGTGTTCATCATCCCTCTCTTGCTCACCTTGTGTGTTCATCATCCCTCTCTTGCTCATCTTGTGTATTCATCATCCCTCTCTTGCTCTCACAATGTTATTGTTTTTGGTCTCCTGCTGTTCAGTACCAAGTTGTGCATTAATGCTAACAAATTATCATTTGTTACCTCAGGGACATAGGGAGAGAGAGAAGAGAGAGAGAGAGAGAGAGAGAGAGAGAGAGAGAGAGAGAGAGAGAGAGAGAGAGAGAGAGAGAGAGAGAGAGCAAGAGAGAGAGAGAGAGAATTTTCAAAGTAAAATATACACTATCATACAACTAACCATGATTATCGTTGTCATATTCTTCATCAGATGGAATTATCAGTAATACATAATTTCCTTTGCACAATTAATATCAAGTCCTTACCGGTACCACACGATTACCGGTTGGGTGCGTAAGTGAGATAAGATGTTTTTTAATGGTTCTTTTGAAAGTGGAGATTGTGTCACACACTTTGATATCACTCCATATTACGAATTGAAGCCATTAAGTCCGGTCTGGCTGACGACATCGTCCAATACCCGGAGGCATCCTGCCCACTATCTTGACTCTAGGTCTCTCCACACATGACTGCATCGCTCTCTGCCCTCGCTTGACCCAGCTCCGCGTACCCACGCGACCGTCGGGATGGTTCTGTTTTCATCTCAAGTAAAATACGAACCAACAGCCACACATTAAGAATATTCACATTAGAAAGGCTATCGAGTATAACAATTTGGGAAAATACCCAATATTTTCCACAGATAGGTTCGGGCAGAGGGGAGTGTTGGGGGGTGACGGGTATTCAAGCAGAGCGCGGTCTGTGTCACGCGGGATCTTGGCTGTGGCTCGGTTAGCTACCGAGATGCCATCAGGAATTTGGCATTTCCACCCACCAGACAGCGATTAACAACCGCAATTATTGACCTAAGGAAAGCTTTTGACACAGTAAACCACGGCATCCTACTCCACAAACTTGACCACTATGGAATAAGAGGTCATGCACTAGCATACCTCAAATCCTACCTCACTAATAGGTACCAGTATGTCACTATTAAAGACACATCCTCCACGACACTACCACTAGACACCAGAGTACCGCAGGGAAGTGTCCTTGGTCCCCTGCTCTTCCTCTTATACATCAATGATCTTCCCAATGCATCACAACACCTGAAACCAATACTCTTTGCTGACAACACAACTTATGTCATCTCCCACACAAACCTTGCCACGCTTAATACCATTGTTAACGACGAATTAATAAAAATATCAACATGGATGACAGCCAATAAACTTACACTCAACACTGATAAGACCTTCTATATTATGTTTGGCAACAGAACAGATGATCCACAATTAAACATTAAGATCAACTCTACACTAGCATAACGAGGGCAAGTTCCTGGGCCTTCACCTTGACAGCAGCCTGAAATTCAGCACCCATATCCAACACATAACAAAGAAAGTGTCCAAAACTGTGGGGATCCTCTCTAAGATACGGTATTATGTACCACAATCAGCCCTACTCACACTATACTACTCACTCATCTATCCCTACCTCACATATGCCATTTGTGCATGAGGATCAACAGCAATTACCCACCTAAAGCCAAAAATAACCCAACAAAAAGCCGCAGTAAGAATTATCACGCAATCCAACGCTAGGCAGCACACCCCCCCACTCTTCAAAGACCTAAACCTACTCACTGTCCAGAACATCCATACTTACTACTCTGCTATCTACATTTATAGAACCATTAATTCCAACTTTAACCCTGAGCTAAAACACTTTCTTGACAGTTGTGACAGAACCCATAGACATAATACCAGACATAAACATCTCTTTGACATTCCCCGTGTCCGACTAAATCTATACAAAAATTCAATGCGTATAAAAGGGCCTAAAATCTGGAATTCCCTGCCTGAAAACTGCAGACACAACCTCCATTTTCAAAAGCACTGTTAAAAAACATCTTATCTCACTTACGCACCCAACCAGTAGCTAACCACATGAAAACTACTTTATCTTGCACATATCCACTGCAAAATACACTTATTGATATCTGTGATTCCCCTTAACTTGCACAGTACTAACCATAGCAAAATGCACTTATTGATATCTGTGATTCCCCTTTATTTGCACAGTTCTAACCAATATTCTAATACAACTATTGCTTCATAATTCTTAAGCTGATCATAAGTTTGCCTAAAACACTCCAATATAGAAACTATATTATGCCAATACATCACCTTTATCATCAATATATAAAATAATTGCTAACTTCTTAAACTAATTGTTAAATTCTTAAATGTTTAAATTCCAGTAACTAAATTTTGTAAACCTAGTTAATCACTACAATTACCTAAACTTACTATCTGTATAATCATTGTATAGCTATTGAGTAAGACCTATCATAAGACTGCCTGAAAAGCCTAGGCACACCTAGGCATATTATTAGCCTTCTTGTAATATCTACTTTACTAAGTGAATAATTATAAGTACACCCCACCTTGTATATTACATGAAATAAAGAATTTGAATTTGAATATAAGGTGTTATCAATACATTCAACGAGTAATGTGGGACATTAAGTTCGGGAATCACTGAAATAGGGTGATAATTGAGTAAATTGTGACATGGCTAGTGACGCCGGTATAGGCCTAAACCGGGCTCCAGTGACGTGACTATCTGACTGGATACGGTCACAACCCTGGTTCTGGGTGACTTTCGTAAAGGAAGTGATGTGAAATTATTATCAGTACTTGGTGGGACGTTAAAGTCCAGTGAATCATCTTTATAAAGAATTGGAGGAAAGAATGGTATCGGGCGTCGCCGAGTGAAAGGACGCCACCCCGGGGCCACCATGTTGGGTACATTGGAATGGTAACGGGTTATCATTTTCATCTCGACACATCCACGTCGAAATTTAACGAAGTGAACATTAAACATTAATGAGGTAACCCAGTGAAACATTAAATTGTCGTGTGAATTAAAGAGGATTTGGTGATGTTAATGTCACGAGAAGAATGTGTGCAGTGGTTCTCAGCAACATTCTCACAACGATCACATGTTGACCTCCCGACTCTGTCCCGAGAATTGTAGAGGTGTCAAGAAGTCAGTACTTCTATATCAGGACAACAACTCCACCATCCACTCTAAATCAGTCAAATCCTCAAATACAGTCCACAAACATTATTGTATCATACGTACTAGTGCGAGCCTATGTTAATATATAAAAACTGGTCCAGAGTGGAGTGGGGCTAATGTGAGAATATCGAAGGGAGCCATCTCAGCTGAACTGAATTTTATTGACTTAAGACTCAGGGAGATTGACACCAGTCAGTCCATCTATCATCATTCTATCATGCAGGAGGAGCCACATGTTTATGGTGCATCCAACAAAATAAGCAGACTCTTGGATGTCACTACCGCCCGCCTCCGGCTGGAGTTACAAGTATCTTTGGCAGGTTAAATCACCACAACCAGATGTAGACCAAACAAAATGTAAACTCTGCCAGTTGGATTATTGTCACACCCTGCGTCATTATGTACTGGAGTGCGATAAAATTAATGAATTTAGAGACAACTCACTCAGAAATATTCAAGATATGTCAAAGTATTTTATTCACAGTGGTATATTACAGACCATTCTGGAAAAATAACCTGACTTTGCTCCCTGTAAATAAAGCATTGCCACGTGTGTGTGTGTACTCACCTAGTTGTACTCACCTAGTTGTGGTTGCAGGGGTTGAGTCATAGCTCCTGGCCCCGCCTCTTCACTGGCCGCTACTGGGTCACTCTCCCTGCGCCATGAGCTTTATCATACCTCTTCTTAAAGCTATGTATGGAGCCTGCCTCCACTACATCACTTCTAAACTATTCCACTTCCCGACCACTCTGTGACTGAAGAAATACTTCCTAACATCTCTGTGATTCATCTGACAGCGCTGCCCAGCCTTTGCGGAGTGCGGGTGTGCTTGTTTCTGGTCCCTAGCGGTGGAGTTGAGAACTGGTAGTTTTCATCAACATGGTGGAGCGCTACAGACGACGTGTCAATACTGTCTGTATTGAAGTGTTGCAGGCGCGATTTACCCAAGCAACGCAGATGTTCTCCTCCCAGCTATTTTGAGGGATTCTTTAGGGATATCCATTGAAGAATTATTTGGGATATCTCTCAACGGTTCGTCGAGATTTTTGTCAAGTTTGCAGTGACCAGCGCATATGGCGAGTGGTTGACACGTATCAGGAAAGGATTGTCGTCAACACGGGATTAGAGGTACGGCTCGAGATGTGTCACGGTACTACACTTATATCGAGTCGAAACGTGCCGTTCGAACGTTGGATGTTGATGTGCGAAACGTCTTCAGTCAATTTGGTGACGTCCATGCAGCCACGGTGGGCCGGTGGGCACAGGGGACTTATGCCGGGCTGCAAGAAGGTTCATTTTCTTTGAAAATGACGCTCAAATGTCAGATACCTTCATACGTCATGATGGAGGAGTTCCGGCAGCAGGTCTATGTGACTTACGCAGGCCACGTTCGAACGTGTCGTCTGTGTGGATTACCTGGACATGTGGCGGCGCATGTGATCGTCGGATGGGCCAACAGAGACATGGAGCTGCTGATGGTATGAGGAAGGATGAAGTGGTGGTCGTGGATGCTATGGATGAGTCGCCACAGGAGAATATGAGCGTGGTGCCAAGTGGACAATGGAGTGACATTGTTGATAAGGAGGATGAGCGTGTACTAACGTTGTCACAGGTGACCCAGGATGGCGAGACAGCGGAGACGGAGGAAGTGGCTCTGCCGGAAGGTGTGAACTTGGTTTTGTCTGAGCCGCTTTTGGAGGATTTTCCACTGTTGTTGGACAGTCCTGTGTGTGAGGGCACACAGCATGGTGTGGTGGACTTAGGATCAGATGTGAGGAGGGACGAGAGTGAGACGAGTGTGATGGGCGTCTCAGAGAGTGGGCCTTGCCTTCAGGTCCAGGAGGTTGGTGTAGAAGTGCACAGGGGAGAGGATTGTGAGGCTATGGAGGCTACAGGGGACTCCAGGAAAAGGCCTAATGGTCTAGTTGAGGACGATGTCCTAACACCTGGGCAACAGGTGTGCAAGAAGGCCTGGGTGGAGGTGGCAAAAGGGGACGGGGAGTGTCAAGGGTAGAGAGGGGATGAGGGACAGGAAAGCAGACAGGCAAGTACTGGGAGTGTCAGTAGAGGAAGAGAGCATTAGTAAGGGAAAGTCGGTAGTGACGAGGAAGTTGAAAAGTAGAGGAAAGCCCCCTGCGTTTTTTTCAGGTGTTTAACGATGAATGTAAATGGCCTCTGAGCGGAGGTCAAACGTAAATGGGTAGAGGTGACATTAAGACGTTTAAATGTGGATGTGTGTATATTGCAAGAGCATAATTATAGGATGGTGAGAGATTTGACGTTAAGTGGATTTACAGTTTATGCGGGTAGTGCGGGTAGTTTCAAGGGAGGGGTGGCTATAGGAATACGTGTGACCAGTCCCTTTCGGTTGTTGGCTTGGGAAGAGGGTGGGGTGGGAGGGTGGTAAGGGTTGAGGGGTTTTTGGGGGAATGTCAGAGTGTGTATAGTGGGAGTTTATATGCCGGCTATAAGTTGTAGAAAAACTAAGGAAGAATTTGTGAGAGAGGAGTTGATATATTTCTTACGTGGGTTGCCGGTTGTGACTATTGTCGCAGGGGATTGGAATTGTGTGATTAGGAAGAGGGATGTGGAACCGAGAGGGGCGGGGTGTGAGTTGGGGTTTGCGTGATGTTTGGGTGCGGCAGGAGTCAGAGATGTGGTAGGGGGCGGTGGGTGGCATATAGAACATACGTTCATACGTAGGGGCTATGCTGCACGACTCGATCGTGTGTATGTGTCGAGGGATGTTATAGTGGAAGGCGTGGATTGCGTTGATGTTGGGTTTTCCGATCACAGGGGTGTGTTGGCAGTGTTGGGATGGGAGGGAGCTGTTAGAACGTATGCTAGTTATTGGAAGCTTAACGTGGGCTTATTGCAGGGGGAACTGTGTAGGAGGAGTTTTGAGGAGTGGTGGGAGTTGATGTGGAATGATGGGAAGGACCGGGAAGATGTGGTGGGTTGGTGGAATGGAGTGGCGAAAGTGGGTATTCAGGATTTTTATAAACGTGAAGGTAGAGAGCTGGCGCGGTGCGTTATGGCCTGCAGAGGTATTTGGAGGGGCAGTTGCGGGATTGTTATGTGGGGGCGGGTTACTCGCTGGAGGACATAGAGGTTTTGAGGGGCCAGTTGAAGGATATACAGAATGAGAGATTCCAGGCTATCAGAGTGAGGGCAGGTATTGAGGATGTGCTATGGGGGGACAAACCGTCTTTGACTGTCTTGCGTGGTTTTCGAAAGAGGAGGCAGGGTATGACGATGACGTCATTGAAGGTACACGAGGAGTTGGGTGGGTATATGGAGGGACAGGTACTGAGGTCGACAGAGGGTATGAGCGGGTTTGTGGATGTTTGGTTTCGGCGGTATCTAGACCGTAGGTTGGAGGAGGTGGAGGCGAAAGAGGAAGTTTTGGAGGGTATACAGGTAGGGATTAGTGAGGAGGAGAGGAAAGGGATGGAGGGTAGTATAACTGAGGAGGAAGTGTGGTTCGCAGTGAAGGGGATGCAGATGGGTAAAGCGCCGGGAGTCGATGGCTTACCTAGTGATTTTTATGTTCAACATTGGGGAGTGTTGAAGGAATGTTTGACAAAAGTTTTCAATCGTTTGAAGGAAGTACGGTATATGGGTGAGGATCAGCGCACTGGAGTTGTGGAAACGATTAGGGATTACAGAGCTATAACACTTTTATGTGCAGATTACAAAATCTTTGCAAGGATTTTGGGTAATAGGGTTAAAAAGGTTTTGGATTCTATCATAGAACGTGGTCAGTATGGGATACCGGGGAGGTGTATGGGAATGGGCATGGTAGGATTATTTCATTCATCGAGGGTCGAGAGGGGGGTGGGGTTTTAGGGCTTGATTGGGAAACGGCTTATGACAGTGTGGATAGAAATATGTTATTTGACATTCTTCGTAAGCAGGGTTTTGGGAATGAAGTAGTGGGTTGGGTGCAAACGTTGTATGAGGGGGCTTTGGTGCGGGTTCAATTGAATGGAAGGGTGGGAAACGTGGTGGACATGAAGCGGGGTTTGCGACAGGGGTGCCCTTTGTCGCAAATTCTGTTTGCATGCTTACAGGATCCTTTTTATAGGTTAGTATCGAAGGGGTAGGAGGAGGGTCAGGTACCTGGTTGTGCATCTGGAATAGTGGGTTATGTTGATGACACAACAATTCTCGTAGGTGGGTGGGAGGGTTAGATGCTATAGGGAGGATTATAAGTGTTTTTGGGGCAGCTACGGGATGCGGATTAACAGGGTGAAATCTAAATTGTTAGAGGTGGGGACGTGGGTGGGCGGGGACTTGGGGAATAGGTATGGTTGGCATGTTGTTGAGTGCTTGAAAATTTGTGGGATAATTTATTGTAATGATGCTAGTAGGGCGAGGGTTGAAAATTCTTCTAAGGTGGTAACGGCGACAATCCAATGCGCGAATGAGTGGATGGAGACCGGGAGATGTGACGTTAATGCAGAGGGTTATGGTAGTGAATGTTTTACTGTATAGTAAATTGTGGCATGTGGCAAGGGTATACCCACTCGTGGGGAGAGATGTTGAATTATTACAGCGGAGAGTGTTGAGGTATATATGGGGTTTTGGTAGACATTGGCTTAATAAGGAGGTTGTCATGACGCCGGTTAGTAAGGAGGTTTGGGGTTGATACCCTTACATAGGAGGCTTATAGGGATATATGTAAAGCAGAGATATGTGGAGGAGGGAGGGGTGGGGGTAGCGGGTGGGAGTGGTCATGCGTGAGGTACGGAGGTGGTGGAGTGGACGTGACCTGAGTTTATGTGAGGCAATGTTGAGGGTTTTACTAGTGGTCAGAGAGCCAAGGGGTTTTCGGGTGGGGTTTTGGACAAGCTTGGGGAGGCGGGGTATAGTGCAAGGGTAGCAGAGTACCCAAAGTATAATTGGCGGGCGACTTGGGTAGGTTTCGGAAGTTGAGGCTGAGGGCGAGGGTTAGTGAGACGGTTTTCGATTCCTACATGGAATCTTGGCTTCTAAAGCGCAATTGTTTTTAATGGGTTTAGCGAGTGAGGGTAATTGTTTGAGATGTGGGCTTTTGGATACGTCGATTATGCGGTGTATTTTGTGAAGATTTAGGCGGGATACGGGAATGGTTTGGACAGGTCATGAGGAGTGTAGGTGGGTGTGGGCTTTCGATGTTAGGGGCTTTAAGCCTGGATATTGGTGGGTTTGAGGAAAATGTACGTAGAAGTTTAATGTACCTGGTGGTTGATTTCATATATGTGTCGTGGGGTATGCGTGAGGTAGTGGGTGGGAGGCGGGTTCGTGCCTTGGCGGCACATTTTACAGGACGAAATGTAGGAATCAGGGTTTGTATGGGAGAACTTGGGTTGAAGCTTTCTCTGAGGGTTATAGAACGATGAGGGTGGTGTCCTTTTAAGGTTTTGGGGATGACGTAGGAACCATTCGAGGGGACTGGTCGAGTGGGGGAGGGGAGGTTGGGTATATCCGGAAGGGTTGACTAGGGTATTTTATGGTTGATTGATGTGTGGTTGGTTAGGCGTGGGTATACAGGGTTGAAGCTAGGATGGGTTGGGACGGGGTGGTATCGTGGGTGTCCGAATTTTGGACGTTTCGGGGTTTTATGGGGTTGTAGGTAAATTTTTCAGGTGTGTGTTGACTCAGACTTGGAGTGATGTTGGTTGGGGGGGGGGTCATAGGGGTCATGGACGCATGGGGTTTTCCTCTAGGATGTAGTAGTGTAATCTAAAGTTAAAGTAGTAGGGTTTGTCGGTGGTGATGTGCTGGCGTTTTGCATTTAAGTGGCAGGTTGGAGGTTAGGAGGTATTAGGTGTTAGACAACCGACAGTGTGCAGGTGTGCTTGGGTGAATTTGTCCCAGGTATCTGTGGCAATTCATGTAGGATAAAGTTGATGTTTTGCTATGTTTGTCTTAAGTTTAACGTTTTTAGTATTGTATTCTGTATGTGTTCCCTATCTTTTGTTTGAATTATACATTAGGAGCAGCTTCTGCATATTTTTGGGTTTTTCTAGTGTTTGTATATGTATGCAACACAAATGTGTTTTGTGTGGTCTTATTATCCGGTGTGGGAATGTGACGTTGTGTTGTAGACAGTGTTGTCTACGGTAGTGATGGCTTGATGTTAATGTATTTCTTATTTAAGATGATGTTGTGGTGTGACCCTTGTTTCGGGGGTCAGTTGTTTTTGTGTGTTATTGTGCAACACCTGTTTTATAGGCAGAAAGTTTAAGGTTTTATTTTATTTATTTCTATGTACTGCGTTTTTGTGGTAGGGAAGAAGTAAGATATGTAACCAGCGGTTAAATTTTATGGTGTTTTTGAGACAATGTATGTTCAGTTTCATTGACAGTGTGTTATGTTATTGTGTAGAAAATCTTGGCTAGGATTGGGTAGTAGGTTGGACATTTTTTGTTTGTGCTTTTGGCACAGGTTCTTATTATAGGATATATAGACTGTTGTGTTTATTCCTGTTTTGTTTGCTTGTTTTTGTTTATATGAGCCTGATTTATTTTGGGCATTTATTGGATTGTTATGTATATATGTGTTTTTAAATAAAAAAAAAAAAAAAAGATTCATCTGAGTCTTCAACTTCCAACTGTGTCCCCTTGTTGCTGTGTCCTATCTCTAGAACATTTTGTCTCTGTCCACTTTGTCAATTCCTCTCAGTATCTTATATGTTGTTATCATGTCCCCCCTATCCCTCCTGTCCTCCAGTGTCGTCAGGTCGATTTCCCTTAACCTCTCCTCGTAGGACATACCCCTTAGCTCTGGGACTAGTCTTGTTGCAAACCTTTGCACTTTCTCGAGCTTCTTCACGTGCTTGGCTAGGTGTGGGTTCCAAACTGGTGCTGTGTACTCCAGTATGGGCCTAACGTACACAGTGTACAGGGTCCTGAACGATTCTTTATTAAGATGTCGGAATGCTGTTCTTAGGTTTGCTAGGTGCCCATATGCTGCAGCAGTTATTTGGTTGATGTGCGCCTCAGGAGATGTACCTGGTTTTTTTCTTTGATTGAGGTTTGCAGTCTCTGGCCCCCTAGGTTGTTCTCCGTCTGCAGTCTTCTTTGCCCTTCCCCAATCTTCATGACTTTGCACTTGGTTGGGTTGAACTCCAGGAGCCAATTGCTGGACCAGGCTTGCAGCCTGTCCAGATCCCTTTGTAGTTCTGCCTGGTCCTCGTCCGACTGAATTCTTCTCATCAGCTTCACATCATCTGCAAACAGGGACACATCGGAGTCTATTCCTTCCGTCATGCCATTCACAAATAATAGAAACAGCATTGGTCCCAGAACTGACCCCTGTGGAACCCGCTTGTCACGGCGCCCACTCTGACACCTCACCACGTACCGTGACTCGCTGCTGTCTTCCTGACAGTTATTCCCTGATCCATTGTAGTGCATTCCCTGTTACCCCTGCCTGGTCCTCCAACTTTTGCAATAATCTCTTGTGTGGAACTATGTCAAACGCCTTCATACAGTCCAAGAATATGCAATCTACCCACCCCTCTCTCTCTCTCGTCTTATTGCTGTCACCCTGTCGTAGAACTCCAGTAGGTTTGTGACACAGGATTTCCCGTCCCTGAAACCGTGCTGGCCATCGTTGATAAGCTCATTCCTTTCTAGGTGCTCCACCACTCTTCTCCTGACTATCTTCTCCATGACCTTGCATGCTATACATGTCAGTGACACTGGTCTGTAGTTTAGTGCTACGTTCCTGTCTCCTTTTTTAAAAATTGGAACTACATTTTCTGTCTTCCATACCTCGGGTAGTTGCCCTGTTTCGATAGATGTGTTGAAGATCATTGTTAGGGGTACACATAGCTCCTCTGCTCCCTCTCTCAGGACCCATGGAGAGATGTTATCCGGTTCCATCGCCTTTGAGGTATCTAGCTCGCTTAGTAGCCTCTTCACTTCCTCCTCAGTTGTGTGTATTGTGTCGAGCACCTGATGGTGTACCCTACCTCTTCTCCTTTCTGGAGGCCCTTTTATCTCCTCTGTGAACACCTCTTTGAATCTCATGTTGAGCTCCTCACACACTTCACGGTCATTTCTTGTGACCTCCCTCCTACCTTCCTCAGCCTGATCACCTGGTCCTTGACTGTTGTTCTCCTCCTGATGTGGCTGTACAGCGCTTTGGGTCAGATTTGGCTTTCGCTGCTATGTCATTCTCGTACTGTCTTTGGGCCTCCCTTCTGATCTGTGCATATTCATTTCTGGCTCTGCGACTGCTTTCCTTATTCTCCGGGGTGCTTTGCCTTCTGTACCTCTTCCATTCCCTTGTACACTTGGTTTTGGCTTCCCTGCACCTTTGGGAGAACCATGGGCTCATCCTGTCTTTTTCGCTTCTCCTGTTACCCTTGGGTATAAACCTCTCCTCAGCTTCCTTGCAAATTGTTGTCACATATTCCATCATCGCATCTACTGACTTCCCTTCCATCTCTCTGTCCCACTGAACTCCATGCAGGAAGTTCCTCATGCCTACATATTCACCTTTCTTGTAGTTTGGCTTCGTTTGTGCAGCCCTTCCTGCTTCCCCTTCCACTTGTAACTCTACTATGTATTCGAAACTTAGAACCATGTGATCACTGGCTCCAAGGGGCTTTCATGTGTGATGTCCTCAATATCTGCACTACTCAGGGTGAATACTAAGTCCAGTCTCGCTGGTTCGTCCTTTCCTCTCTTTCTCTGGTAGTGTCCCTTACGTGTTGGTACATGAGATTTTCCAGTACCACCTCCAGCATCTTAGCCCTCCACGTTTCTTGGCCCCCATGTGGCTCTAAGTTCTCCCAATCAATTTTCCTACGGTTGAAGTCACCCATGATCAGTAGCTTCACCCTGCTCGCACAAGCCCTTCTGGCCACTACTGCCAGTGTATCAATCATCGCTCTGTTACTCTCATCATACTCTTGCCTTGGCCTACTGCTGTTCGGTGGTGGGTTATACATCACTGCAATTACCACCTTGGGACCTCCAGACTGTAGCATTCCTACTATGTAATTCCCAGCTTCTCCTCTGTCTTCTCTTTCCAGCTCGTTAAAATCCCATCTGTTTTTGATCAGCAGTGCAACTCCTCCACCCCCTCTGTTCCCTCTGTCTTTCCTCAGGATCTGGTACTCCATTGGAAAGATGGCATCTGTTATCAGAGCTGTGAGCTTGGTTTCTGTAAGAGCTATTATGTCGGGTGCTGCATCTTTGACTCTTTCGTGCCACTCCTCCCACTTATTTGTTAATCCATCAGCATTGGTGTACCATACCTTCAGTTTCCTCTCTAATACAGTGTTTTGGGGGGTCTGTGAGGGTGGGGTACCGTGCAGTGTACTGTGGGATTCTACAGTGGAGTGTTGGGTGTGGGCTGTGAGTGTATGTTGTAGTTTGTGTTGGGACCGTGTGCTTGGTTGTTGGGTTGTGCTTGTTCCTGTTGCTCCGTCCTGCTCTGGTTGTCCTCTACTGATTCTGTCCTTGTCTCTCCTCCTCATTCCTTTCGCCTCTGTGCCCTCTCCCTCAGCTGCTGTCGTTCTGTCCCGATCTAGGAACACCCTCCTGTAATCTTCTGTTTCCTTCAATCGTGGTTTCTCTTGGAAGATTCTGTCCCTCTCTGTTTCTGTCCTGAGGATCAGCTCGAGCGGTCATTTTCTCCCTTCGAGTACCCCCTATTCTCTGAAAATTTACAATCTCGGACATGTATTCTTCGCCTATTTCTTTGAGTATGCTCTCAATCTCCTTTCTTTCTGCCTGCAGACTTTCAGTGTGTGTCCTTTCCTCTCTCTCCTTCAGCCCATGAATAAACACTGCTTTTGCCCTCTCCTCCTCCCATTGCCTTTCCCTCTGCAGCTCAGGTACTGTTTCTCCCCTTTTTCTTCCTGTCGCTCTTGTTGGCATGATCGTTCCCCTACATTTGCCCCATTCCCCTCTCCACCTGCTCTCAGCTGCTCACCCCCTTCACTCCTTGGCCCTGCTTGGTAGGCAGATGTGGCTGTAGCGTAAGTTTTATCTCCTTCCTTCCCTATGGACACCCTTGATGCTGTATCTTTACTGGTCAATACCCCTGTAACCTGCTTCAGCCTGTTTACCTCATCTTCAAGGCCTCTTATCCTGGCTACTGCATCTTCAGCTTGTGACTCCCAATTCTTCTTCTCCTCCTCCAACCTCTTTTCCAGTTTACAGAAAGCTCTCTCCATTTTTGCAGAAAGCTCTCCTAGTTTTCTCTCCTCCTGTTCCATCCTTTTTCACTGCTCTGCCATCCATTCTTCCTTACCAGAGCCATTCTCTTCTGGTCCCTGGGTTCTGCGAGTCCCTACCACCATTTTTTTTTTTTTTTTTTTTTGTGTGTGTGTGTGTTCAGGAAAGTGTAGGGTTTAAGGGAGAGAGGTTTAGGAGGGAGAGTGATGGAAGGGTGGAGAAAAAAAGGGGGGAAGGGAGCTATAGTATAATTCAAATTCAAATTCTTTATTTCATGTAATACAAGGTGGGGGGTACTTACAGTTATACATTAAAGTTGATATTACAAGATGGCCAATAATATGCCTAGGTATGCCTAGGCTGATGGATCTAAATGGGTGGAAGGGAAGGAGGAAAAGAAGAGGGGAATAGAGGGAGGGAGGGAAAGGGAGGGAGAAGGGAGAAGAGGAGCAAAAGAGAGAAGGGAGAGGGAGAGGGAGAGATGCCAGTGAGGGAGAGTGGGGGTGGAAGGGGAGGAGGAGGGAGTGGATGGTTCTAACGGTCAACTGCTTGTTCGTATCCTGTGTCCCCAGTCACTCCTTTCTTCAGTTATTTTGCTAATATAGTATTACTAGTACTTATTCTAATACTAATAAATATACTAATACAGTAAAAATCTGAATTTTATACTGCCACTCACTGAGATACTGTCACAAGGTATGTATGTGTGGGTGTGTGTGTGTATACAGTTGCCACCCTATAATGGTGTGTGCGTGTGTGTGTATACAGTTGCCACCCTATAATAGTGTGTGTGTACAGTTGCCACCCTATACTGGTGTGTGTGTATGTGTGTGCATACAGTTGCCACCCTATAATGGTGTGTGCGTGTGTGTGTAAACAGTTGCCACCCTATAATGGTGTGTACTCACCTAATTGTGGTTGCAGGGGTCGAGACTCAGCTCCTGGCCCTGGCGTGTGTGTGTGTGTGTGCGTGTATTTGTATTCACGCGCTTCTATGCCTCAATTATTATGCTAAGAAATACTAATACTTATACTAATACTAGTATATTAATGTTACTTGTGGGGAATTGTGGGAGATAAGTCTATCTGGGACGCCGCCACTTGCAACAAACAATCTCCCCGGGAGATGACCCACTAATATAGTTTTACCGCAGTCATTCCCTTAATAAGGTATGTAAGAACGTTACCCACTCCTGGCCGCACCCAAGGGGTACCTACGATATTCTCACATTAGCCCACTGCACTCTGGACCAGTATAAATAAATCTGAGTAGATAATATTAATAAATATGGTATGATTAAATTTAAGTGGACTGTATAGGTGTTCATCAAGAACTGCAAGCCCCTATCACATGCTTTTAACATCCTATGGAGAGGAGCATGGACACTGGGATCGTCCGCAGCTACTAAAAACAACAGACATGGCCCGCTCCACAAAGGGGGCAGTAAGCAATAGCAAAAACTACAGACCAATTGCTCGTCCCATATCATAAAAATCTTTGAAAGGTTCTAAGAAGCAAGATCGCCACCCATCTTGATACCCATCAATTGCACAACCCAGGACAGCATGGGTTTAGGCAGGCCTCTCCTGTCTGTCCCAACTACTGGACCACTGACAAGGTCCTGGATGCTCTAGAAGATAAACAGAATGCAGATGTTATATACACAGATTTTGCAAAAGCCTTTGACAAGTGTGACCATGGTGTAATAGCACACAAAATGCGTTATAAAGGAATAACAGGAAAAGTTGGTAGATGGATCTATAATTTCCTAACACGTAGAACACAAGAGTAGTAGTCAACAGAGTAAAGTCTGAGGCAGCTACTGTGAAAAGCTCTGTTCCACAAGGCACAGTACTTGCTCCCATCCTATTCCTCATCCTCATATCAGACATTGACAGGGATATAAGCCACAGTGCTGTGTCTTCCTTTGCAGATGACACCCGAATCTGTGACAGTGTCCACCGTTGAAGACACTGCAAGACTCAAGCAGACATAAACCAAATCTTTAAATGGGTGCAGAAAACAATATGAAGTTCAATGATGAGAAATTTCAATTACTCAGATACGGAAAACATGAAGAAATTAAAATCTCATCGGAGTACAAAACTAATTCCAACCACACAACAGAGCGAAAAACTAATGTCAAAGACCTGGGAGTGATCATGTCAGAGGATCTCACCTTAAGGACCATAACAATGTAGCAATTGTATCTGCTCGAAAAAAGACAGGATGGATATGGAACCTTCAAAACCAGGGGTGC